>OVBE01010016.1:0-15435 GCA_900406425.1 Iberis pinnata
ATATATATATATATATATATATATATTGGGAAAATTTCATTTAAATTTTGAAGTTTGGTTATATTGTCAAATTAAACCTGATAATTTTTTCTTTCCATAAAAATCCCAAAGTATGCATTGATTTGGAAAATTGACCATAAGAACGTCAGACCTTGACGGCTCCGTTTATTTTTTAACGCCTGACTTTTTAAGTTTAACTTGGCCAAGTCAAGACATACTTTCGAGTTTTTATAGAGAGAGAAGACTTTTAAGTTTAATTTAACCATTTAACCAAACTTGAGGTTTAATTGACCTCGTTTCTATCGAACTATAAATTTTATTTTAAAAAGCAAAGCCCTTTCATTTGTGTTGCTCTAGAAAATTTTCAATTATTTGTACTAGAAAGGATTAATAAGAAAAATACTACAATGTGTTGGTTAGTGGTTTATTTCAGAAGTTGGTCCCATGAGGTCCCTATTTTGATTCTTGATGAAAATGATGTTTTACGTTATGTTACCAGATATTAGTAACGGTTGATCCTGAACTTGACCAATGGTCTAAACTCCTCCTTATTAACAAAAATTAATAAGCAAAAGTATATGATTTAGTTTACGAAGAGAGATGTGGATTCAAGTATGGATTGACTTATTATACTTAGGTTCTCTGTTCTGGAGCTTTAACCTTCGCTGCATGCGATCATTCTCCGTATTGATTGCGGTGACCGAATCTCCTCTCCTCTGCAATCTCTTCATCAACTTCTTCTTCGACACTCAACCATGGCAATTGATCTTTGGAAATCCTTTCCACAGCTTGATTTAGGATCAGATAGAATTCCTTTTCATCCAACCGAAGATGGGCAAAACAGAAGAGACTCTGCAAACAACTTAAGACTTTTAGTTCGAACTCTTCATCCTACTCAGAATAATATACATGCATTGAAGATCACCCTTCCCAAAGCCTGGAAACTTGATGGTCGGGTTACTGCAAGAGTTCTTGATGAACATACTGTTCAATTCCTTTTCAAGAAAGAATACCAACTCCTGCATGTCTTAGATTTTGGTCCTTGGACTTTTAAGGATTGGATGGTTGTCGTCGATAAATGGTCTCGTCAGGATTATCCAGATTTTCTTGAAAAGATTATGTTCTGGGTCCAGATCCTTAATATACCGCTGGAATATTTGGATACGGACATGATTAAAGAGATAGGCCGGAATCTGGGATGGGTAGAAGAAACAAAAATTATCGAACCATCTCAAGGTAAACCAGGTCAAGTCTGGGCTCAGGTGAAAATTGGGATTAATTCAAAGCTTATTTTCACCCATTTTGTGCAATTTCGAAGAGCACAACCACCAGTTATGGTCAGGTTTGAGTTCCATAAGCTGAGGAAGTTTTGCTTTCGTTGTGGCGATTTAAAACATGCTGAAGCTGAATGTCAGGAGAATCTGGATGATCATACCCCTGCTTACATACTTCTTCAACCTGCAGTAGCAAAAAATTCATCTCCAAATCAAACTTCAGAGCCCACTCCACCTGAATCACCATTGCAAATAGTCCCTGCTCCTGACAATGAACACCTGCACAATTTCAAAGCTGAAGTTAGAAAAAAGAGGAAAGCAGATCAGCTCACAGTCGATGATGCAACCTCATCTAGTAGGCCAAGACTAGTCAAACCTTTACAAATCAAGGGGAGGGTGGAACCCCAGAAACCACCCACAGATATATGAGGATATGTCACTGGAATTGTCAGGGATTAAGGAACACCCTGAAAATTCGTCATCTTTTTTGTATTAGGCGTACTTATAAGCCATATATTATGTTCCTATTGGAAACTATGAATAAAGATCCTTTTGTACGGCGTATTGGAGAAAAACTGGGTTTTCAGCATTGTTTTACTCATCCTCCAGAGGGTAAGAGAGGAGGGATAGCAGTCTTTTGGAAGAATGATGTTCAGCTCCAACCTCATGTATCATCTTCCCCCAATAGTAATGTTTTTTGGCTTCAGACAGAAGGGTGTCTGACTAAAGATATATATATCTATGCTCCACCTGATAAATCTAGTAGAAACCACTTTTGGAAGTATTGGGCATCTATAGGTAATGCCAACAGCTCTGCTACTACTCCTACTATCTTTTTGGGTGACTTTAATGATATAAAGCACTCATCAGAAAAAAAGGGGGCAGGCAAAGAACAAAATCCTCTTTTATGGTATTCAAAGACTTTATAATGAAACAGGGATTACAAGACTTGGCAACTTTTGGGGGTAATTTTACTTGGTTAGGTTCAAGATCACATCAGCTTGTTAAGACTCGTATTAATAGGGCCATGGCAAATGGAGATTGGCTTGATAGATTCCCTGGAGCAGTGGTTCATATGCTTCAATGGGGAGTTTCATATCACATGCCTTTACTGGTGGACACAAACAAGCGCAAATGGAGCAGATACTCACATTTCAAATATGATAATAGATGGGGTGGGAATAAGGATCTTGCAAAAGCTGTTGAACAAGTCTGGGTATCAAAATGTTCCCATATTCATCCCTCAAATTTCTATGAGGCTCTCAATCATTGTTGCACTGGGATGAACATCTGGAAAAATAAGAATAAATCCAATTCAGAAAAGAAGATCAATGAGTTGAAATTTCAGTTACATAAAGCTTATGAGGCTGGCAACAAGGACTATGCTTACATCTCTTTTCTAAAGTCCCAGCTAAGATTTGCATATGTTCAAGAGGAAGCTTATTACAGGACAAAGAGCATGGTTTTATGGCTTCAACATGGAGACAAGAATGCAAGATACTTTCATTCAAAGTTGAAGCAGAGAAGGTACACGAATAGAATCATCATGATAGAAGATGAAGAAGGCACTCTACAACATGAAGAAGCTAAAGTCCACCAGGTGTTTGTTCAATATTTTACTCACTTATTTACCAACTCAAATGCTACTGGAAACGTGGATTACTCTATGTTTAATTCTTTTCAGCCAAGAGTATCCCCTGCAATGAACCATAATTTAACAAAGGAGTTGGAAGATGAGGAAATATGGACAGCATTATCACAGATGAATGATGACAAATCCCCGGCCCTGATGAATTTACCTCAGGTTTTTATAAACATCATTGGTCCATAATTCATCAGGAGGTCAAGTCTTTCATACATCATTTCTTCAGTCATAATCATTTAGACAAAGCTGTTAATTATATCTACCTATGTCTGATCCCTAAAACTGATACCCAAAAGAATCCGAAAGACTATAGGCCTATCAATTTAGCAAATGTCATCTACAAACTGATTTCAAAAATCATGGCAAATAAGCTTAAACCATGGCTACATACCATAATCTCCCCTAATCAATCAGAATTTATCTCAGAGAGGCAAATTAGTGATAATGTGCTTATTGTTCATGAACTTCTACATTCCCTGTCCACCAGGAAAAGAACTAGTCCTTATATGGCAATGAAGATAGATATAGTTAAAGCTTTTGATAAGGTTAAATGGTCTTTTGTAGAGTTTATGATGGCAAAGCTGGGTTTTGATGCAAAGTGGTGTAATTGGGTGATGACATGTATCTCAACAACACATCTATCTCTTCTCATCAATGGTAGACCAATGGGACGTATCACTCCAACCCACGTAATCAGACAAGGTGACCCTTTATCACCTTAAATTTATCTTATAGTCACAGAGGGCCTTTCTTTTCTAATTCAGACTATGGTAGATAAGAAACTACTACATGGGTTCAAGGCTTGCTATAATGGTCCTGCCATCTCTCATGTCCTGCTTGGGAATGATTCAGTTTTATTCTGTAAGGCAGAGCTGAGAGAATGTACACAGCTGTTATCCTGTTTAAAGACTTATGGGTTAGTATCAGGACAAGAGGTGAATTTCACCAAATCAAGCCTCATGTTTAGCAAAAATTGTCCCGAGTCCCAAAGGCAGTTGATAAAAGAAGCTAAAGGAATACAAAGACTAGGAGGATTTGGTAGATATCTTGGGATTCCAGAGATGATTGGCAGAAACAGATATGACTCCTTCTCTTATCTGATACAGAGAGTGAAGCAAAAACTAGAACACTGGTCTTCCAAGATGCTGTCTACTGCTGGTAAAGAAACTTTGTTGAAGTCTGTGGTTACAGCTCTTCCATCTTATACAATGACATGTTTCATTTTACCCCTCCGAGTTGTTAAAGAGATATCAAAATTGATGAGAAAATTATGGTGGCAAATGAACTTACAACAGCAGAAAATACACTGGATAGCTTGGTCTAAGATGACAAAATTAAAACAACAAGGTGGCATTGGCTTTAGAGACATGGCAATGTTCAATGCGGCTCTTGTAGCAAAACAGGGTTGGAGGCTGTTAACCCATCCAGACTCCTTAGTAGCAAAGGTTTTAAAAGCCAAATACTATCCTAAAGTTCCTTTTCAAGATGTGTTGATGCCATTTAGACCAAGCTATGCTTGGAGAAGTATAGTCACAAGTCTCCCACTTCTCAAACAAGGACTTTATTGGGCATTAGGAAATGGAAAAAGCATACGTGTATGGAAGGATAACTGGTTGAAAAGAGAGTCATATGGTCCTGCAGAGCTACCTCCCACATCATTGGATTCTACACTTACTGTCCAGAGCCTATTAAATCCTCAAACTAAATCCTGGTGTCCGATAAAACTTCAAGAAACACTTACAGAAGCTGATGACATTACCCTGGTTAAACAACTTCAGCCTTCAACTCTTGGTACTTCTGATGTACCTATGTGGAAATTCTCAAACTCAGGAATGTATAATGTTAGGTCAGCCTATCATGCTGCAATGGATCTTCACTCCCCAATTAGCTTGGACCAACAAATTCAACGTTTGTCTCAACAAGTATGGAAGCTAAGAGTCCAACCAAAATTGCAACATTTCTTATAGAGGCTCATACACAGAGGATTGGCTGCAACTATGGAATTAAGTAAAAGAGGAATCAGAATGGATACCACTTGTGTCATGTGTGGAGATGAGGAAGAGACTCTTTCTCATCTATTCCTTAACTGTCGTGTTTCTAAGGAAATATGGCAGTTGGCTCCAATAAGGGGCTTACCAACAGGGAATTTCTCTGATGATCTTCATGCTAATGTTCATTATGTGCTTTAGTTAACGAACTCTTTTACTTCTGCAGATCAGGAACCAAACTTCACAGAGCAGCTTATACCTTACCTTCTGTGGTGCATATGGAAGTTTAGAAAGGGTGTAATCTTTGACTCAACTAAAGGGGGAATACCTGATGTTATTAACAAGGCTATTCTAGATGCAGAGGAATATCACCAGGCAAAACACAATCTGAATTTGGCCAAAGCTGTTAATTGCAGAAGATATCAGCCACCAAGACAAGGTAATCATGACCTTTGTCTATATGTATATGCTTCTTGGATCTCTTTAAATGCAGCCATTGGAGTAGGATGGATCCTTGTGAGGAATCAGAATCTTCTTATGCAAGGGTCTTCTTCTCTGTCACCTACTCCATCACCATTTGAAGCAGAAGCAATGGCTTCTTCTCCAAGTTAATATATTTGATTATAAACAGATTGTTGTTTACTCTGATTTTCAAGCACTCATCCAAGCCTTGCCAAAGGATCTCCATAGTCCCAATGTTATCACTTCATCCTGGCACACCTCTTGTCCGGTGTTGATAAGAAACTTGATTACTCAAAGTAAATATGTTCATGTTGTATCTTTTGTATAACTTCCAAGGGAAGAAAACATTATCTGTGATCACCTAGCTAATATGGCTAGAAGAACAAACTCTAGTTGATGTATTAAACTTTTCTCTTAAGTAATATTACATATTACCGACAAAAAAAAAAAAGATTCAAGTATGGATTTATGCAGATATTTGTGGACCCCACTCAATATATAAGACTCAACTAAAAAGGATTAAGTAAGTCTTGGGTGTGTATTAAAAGTGGGATTTAAAGTGATTTGTATTAAAATAACAAATCTAGTGATAATAAAACAAGAATTTGAAAATGTCTTATGAAATCCATTGTTATTTAAATAAGAGTTTTAAAAAGTCTTATGAAATCTACTCTTATTGAAAATATTACAAATAGTGAATTTCTAGTAACTTTAGGGTATTTTAGTGAAATTTCTTAGTTAAAAATAATCTCATGATTTTAAGTGGGGTTGTAGAAAATTTTATAACAAATCACATAAAATTCTTCAGTTCATCTAAAATCATCCACTAAACGCAAATCACCTATAACCTAAAATCATCCCTCTTTATCCACGCATGCAACAATATTTTTATTTTATAATTTTATTAGAAAATTAGTTTTTTTGGGGTTTTTAGTATTTTTTGTTTATGTAGCTTTAGTTGTTTGATTATTATAATGAATTATCAAATATATATATATATATATATATATATTTATAACTCTTTAATTAATCTAATTTTTGTATCATTTAATATTTTCTACAATATAATAAGTATGAAAATGTTGAATAAATAAAATTAAAAGTAAAATACAACCTAATAAATTTTTGTACTTATTCACCAAATTTTGATACACATTTTTAAAAATTACGTTCATGGTTTTTTCTTGAAGCTTATCTTATATAAACATCTGCTTAAAACTTATTATATGTAACTATCATCTTAAATCGTCAAAAGTTTGTAACATGCATATGTAGTGTAGTTTAATATTAAATAAGTATAATCTAATAGATTACTGCTCTATGTATACATATGGAATATTAAAGAGTATTTTGTAAGTGTAAATAACAATTAACTATGAAATTTATTTAGTACTTCCGATAACTAAATATTTGCTTAAAACACGATTTGGGTTTGCACATTCGAAAAAGGATAATGATTCTTCAATTTATTTATAGTTAATGTTCTTTAACCAAAATTATATATATTTTTATATATGGTTCAACTTATAAAATATCATTTAAGAAACCATGTTAGTTTAGAAACATAAATTTTTAAAACCTGTTTTATAACGTCCGCAAAAAGTAAAATAATTTGATTATTTATAGAGGATTAAATCAAATATATTTATGCATGGCTTAATTTTCAACACAGGGATTAAGTTGGATTTAAAATCAGACATATTACGAAAGAAGTTTAAGAAAAATCAGAGACTACAATGCTGCATTTTATGATAATGTTCGTAAAAAGAATCCAAAAGCTTAGTGTTTTTATTTCTGATAATATTTTTTTTTCAAAAGCTTAGTGTTGAGCATTCACAAGGTTGGATGAAGATGAAAATTGTATCACTTACACCACAACTCAAGGACTTATAATTATTAATGTTTATCTCAAAAGAAACTCTTCCCATGTGAATAAGAAAAAGAAAGTATGTTCATATCACAAAGAGACAAATCATTAGCATATCTTGTGAGCATGTTTATGGGAATATGCTTAATGCTAGTTTAAATGTAAAAGAGTATCTGTATGATTTCTTCTCAGCCTTCTTGTGGAGAGAGGTTTACAACAACGTCAACTTTGTGTAGAGGTCCAAAAACTATGAATGAAAAGTGATTACCAATTGGTTATTGTTCTTTGTGATATTCTGCTTCCTGTGAGGAAGAAAAGAAGAAGACAATCAACACTCCGAAAACATAAGGTAAACATGAGTCACAAAAAAACGAAAAAAAATACTATGAACGGTATGATGCATAATACATTGCTTCATGTGGTCAATCTAGGCACAATGCAACTGACTATCATCTACACCCATATTAAAAGCTGAAAAAAGACTAGGTTAGTATAAATTGTATAAAAATTTCAATATTTTGGTACTTTATACGGTCAATCATAAGACAATCTTAAATGTGTTGTAAGAATTGTCTGAATAGTTTTAAATGAAATTATCAAACAAGTGGCTGTAAAGGATCATACTTTCACATTTTACACAAATAAGCAATGTACAGTCTAGGAATGGAACCATCAAATCCGGATTTGGCAACTCCTACTAATTTAAAATTTTTGTTTGTTTATGCATTTGCTTTGTGCTTTTGTTGACAATGTCTTTTGATTTTTGATTTTTTTTTTTTTTTTAATTTTCTCAAACTATGGGTCTTTCATGTTGCGAGTGACCAACCAAATTTTTAATTTTGATATATAATTTAAATTTATATAGAAACATTGTAATTTTGAATCATTCAATCAAATTATTAAAACCCATATTAGATTTTTGNTAGCACGTGAGTTTTTTTTTCCTTCTTCTTTTTTTTTTTTTTTTTACAGAAACGTTGACCAACAGAAGTGTATGGTTGACTAACAGAATTTAGAGAAAATTGCGATTTTGAATTGTTTGGGATTTAAAATGGCAACGAAAAAAAACCTGAGTATTAAAATGGCAACCAAACAAGTTCGGATATTAAACGGGCAAAAGTTGAAGATTTGGGGTATTTTTAAGGTTTTTTCCCTAGATTTTTCAACCACTAAAAATCATCTTATAACAAAACGTGGTCCATAAAAATTTATACTAGTTATGAGATTATAAATGTCAATAAGTGTACAAAAATATGATACTGTGATTAATGAGTATCATATTTGGCTACATGCCTCAGTTGATGCTTCCACATTTTTATTGCAACAAAGGTGAACTTTTGTGGTCATGATGAGACAGTCATCTCATTTGTGGGGAAATTTTGTGAAAATCTTGAAATATACAATCGAATAAAGTGTAGTTGCGAGCAAATTTTGAAAAATATTCCTGCAAATAATCAAAGTGTATCCTCGAAGATTGAAAAGACGTGCATTTTTTGTCGCAAAAGTAGTCAAATATATTGTTAAGTGAATTGATCATGATGTTTTGGTTTATTGATGGATGAGTCTACTGATGTTTCCAATAAAGAACAAATGGTGGTAGTGTTCCATTTTGTTGATAAAAACGAAAAACAAAATCAAAGAAAGATTCATGAGTATTACGCATGTGAGTGAGACATTTTCATCAATCCTGAAATCATCGATTGATTCTTTGTTTGCTAAGAATGAAATAAGCATTAAAATGCTGGGAGAAAATGTTATGATAGTACTAGTAATAAGAAAAGTGAATTTAATGGGCTAAGGGCATTGATTTTGAGGGAAAAATCATACTTATTATGTACATTGTTTTGCACACCAGCTTCAGTTGGTTGTTGTGACAGTTGTAAAGAAACATTTTGATGTTGGAGATTTTTTCGACATGAGTTGTTTTCTACTATTGTTGAGGTGCTTTAGTATATTCAGAATAACATGGTAGATGACTTGAAAAGACGTTAAACACATGATCTTCTCATATACTTTCAAAAGTTTTATTTTTTTATTTTCAAATGATATACATATTTTAAGACTCACACACAACTTTTCTATGGCTCTACGAAGAAAAGTTTAAGATATTTTGAGCCACTTCATTGGTGGAGTCAACTCAGAGACAGCTACAACAATTTAGAAATGATGTATGGAGTTCTCTCCTGATGAAATTTTTTATAGTTTATGCGAGAAACATGATATCAAGAAACTTGACATGAATGATGATTATGTTGATTCAAGAAAACCAAAGAAAAACAAACAAAAGTGAAGAATTTGCATCTTTTCAATGTCATTTGCCTATATGTTGTTTAGATTTACAACTTCAAGAGTTCAATGATCGCTTCAAAATGTGAAAATTGAATTGCTCATTTGTTTTGCTTCTTTAACTCTCATTGATTCATTCTTCTTGTTTAATCGGTCAAATTTGATGAGGTTATCTAAGTTCTGTCTATATAATTTTAGCTATGGAGAATCTTTATCTCTTGAGAAACAATTAGATATTTACATTGAAAATGTTTGAAATGACAAAAAAGTTCTAATGTATAAAATCTTGGAAAACTTGCTCTTTTTATGGTGAAAATTTGAAAGTATTTATCGCATCCTTTGGTTTATAAGCTTTTGAAATCGGTTTTAATTTTGCCTCTCGTTATTCAAGTGTTGAAAGATGTTTTTCCATGATGAAGAATGTTAAAACATATCGATACAACTAGATTGTAGATCAATTCATGACTGATTTTCTAGTTTATTTTGTCGAAAAGTATCTATTCAAATACTTTATGAATGAGGTTGTACTGAAAAAGTTTTAGGAGATGAAATTTTTTGTAATATGTTTATATTTATATGAATGAAATTTTTTTTATAATATTTGAAAATAATTGTATGAGATCACAATTGGCTATGACAATGACATGCCTTTGGTTGATTACACATTTATAAATTTATGTTACTTTTTATGGTTTATAATTTATGGTTTATGTTTTCTTTCACAATTATTTTTTGGTTTTTGTGATAATCTTTAAATCATCCTTCTCTTGATAATATCCAGTACGCTGTAATATATGACAAAAACAAAAACATAAACGATTGTAAACAATTGAACAGAAACAAATTACAAGACATAAACTTATGTTAGACAGTAGTCATAAAGTCACAAATAGTACTCTAAAATATAAAATTGGTAAACATATTTTTGTTTAACAAAATTAACAAACCTATTTAATTTATTATAAAAATATGACCAAATTTTAAATAACCCTTTTAAAATTTCAATATGTTGTACAATATATTTAAAATTATAAATATATCTTTTAAATAAAAAAACAAATAATAAACAAAATTAACAAAAAATAAATAAATAACAAAATCAGAGATTTTTGTCATTAAAGTTTTAGATTTAAGTGAGAAAATCATTGTAAAGATATTGTAATAGATATTGTGTACCATTGTAATTTATTTTTATGATTTTTGAATAACATAAGTAAGTAGATGATAGAATTTTGAAAACAAATTTACCGTTTATTATATATTTATGAGGAATTCTAAGAAATATCACAAAAGAAGTTGATACGTTATAATCTAGAAAGTTGACAAAAAAAAACTTAAATAGGTGAAAGTTATCGTTTTTCCCACTCACACTTCACCTGCGTTTCCTATTCATTATTTTAAGAAGTGATCAAAGCCTAAATCATCAACGTACTCATGGGGGAGCACAAAGAGTGAAATGGAGTCGCCCACCTTGTGGTTGGTTAAAGTGTAATATGAAGATTGCTTTAAAAAGGCTTCACAGACAGGTGGAGCCTCTGGGGTATTGCAAGATCACATGAGGATTGTCTTATTACATAGGCGCATATCTTTTGTAAACATGGCATCTCTCCGACATGTTTTCAACAACAGTATGCAATGGGCTATAGAAAGCATGGCCACTCACAATTGCATAAGAATCATCATGGTATCAAACACTACTGATTTCATGAATGCGCTAATCAAACCATCTGAATGGCCTATTTTTTGGTGTCTAACAGATCACATTTTGGGTTTGTTTCTAGATTATATGATATGGAAGCTACAATTGGAAGCTTATTCCAAAATTAGAAGAGCTAATCTTATTGTTTCAAGCGTTGTGAAGGACAAAAACTCAGCTCGTACGTGGTTACTAGACACCCTTCTTGGCTTGATGATCTGTTTTAGCTCTGGGAGTACTTCCTCGATTTGATTACTGCCATTATTAATCTAATGCTAAGTCCCTAGTTAGCTCATTGTGGCTCTCTATTGTTTTTGGTGGCTTGGAGTTTTATTACTTCTTGTTATGGGTTTTATGTGATGTTTGTTTTTTGGCCCTTCGTAGGGGTTTGTGGTTATCTTCATCATCAATATAAAGTATTATATGAAAAAAATAAAAATATTAGTAGGATTTTTTAAGAGTATAAATGAAAAACGCAGAATATCGTGGTTAATATAAGAAAATACCAATTGGAATCTTCTAAGAAGTCAATTCTAGTCTTCTCACGTCAAACAAAAGCAACTCCTATGGAGAAGTAGTTTCTCGTCTCTATCAAACGAGTCTTCGAAAGAAGGTCAAACATGTTGAAGAGTCCTGATCTTCGGTTTAAAAAAAGATAATGAAATTGGATTTGCGTATGAGTAACCATCACATTTTCACAAGTGTCTTAGCTTTATTGCCGACACGTAACCACAATTCACCCGACACCGACCCCTCTTTTTCATATTGTTCACAAGAAGAATGATACGACTCTTCTTTCTTTTAGATCATTACAAATTCTTAATTTATCATATATATAATTACCACACACACAAAGAGAGAGAGAGAGATATGTGTAAAAGACTAATTTGGCGTTGCCCACCAACCTAACTTCCCTTCTACTTCATCAACAACTCGTGTCCACTTTCTCACAGATTTATACTTATAAACACGCAAAAACACCATCATCTTACAACATATCAGAGATTTTCTTCTTGGTTTCAGTGCTAATTGGTGATGGAGAAGAAGGCCAATCATGGAGATGATAAGCATGAGAGTATTCCTCTTATCCATAGCCAAGTCGTGAAGATCAAGAAAGAGTTTGAGAAGATACAACATCCGTCGCTAAAGCAGCCTGAGATGCCTCTGGTAGTTCGCGAGATCATATGTCCTCGGCGTTCCCGTTCTCCCCTCGGGTTAGGAGAGAGAGAAAGAACCATCTCTGTTGGGAATTAATAACACAGAAAGAGAGAGAGATAGAGATAGATAGATGGAGATGTGTGACCTTACTATGTATTAATGTAAATATCTTTGGTTTATATGATGACTCTACTGTTTGTTTTAATATCCTGAAAACAACAAATCTCTTGCTTTTCTTCCAATTCTGGCAATTTGAGGTATGAAAAAAAAGAAGAAGCAAAGCCTAGGAAACTTACAGGATGATGCTTATGCAGCAGATGAAAGTAACTTAACTCTTCTTGTGAGATCTTTCATAACATCTATGATAACTGCTTTCTTCTGGATTCTGTACTTGATAGCCAATTCTGCTGTGGCTGAAACACCTTGTTTCATTGTAGCCTCGTCTTCCATTATCTTCGTCGGAAAGTGGCTTAATGCTATCACACAAAGGGCGATTACAGTGCGGAATACGGAGATTTCGTTGGCAATTCCAAGAGGGGCTACGGCGGATAAAGATTTTAGCGTGTCTAAATCATGCTTCTTTACTTCTACCATTTCACCACAAAGCATTATCCTTAAAGCTGCCAATAGTCGTCCTTCTACTAACTCTGACCCTCCTACGCTTACCTATTAGTATTAAAATGACTCATTTTCATTAGGTGATTCTTCTTCTCAGATTGAACTAGGGAGATGTCGTTTCGGGTACCTTAAGATTTGGTATTTCTCCGGCTAACTTTAATTGGGAAAGCAATTGATGTTGCCATGGAGCTGGTGAAGAGAAGTTTGGGGAAGAAACACCAGCAGCTATGCTTGCAGCATCCATTAGCTGTTCATCGTATTTTAGCTCAATAGTCTCGTATGGATTTGATTCAACAACAAAGCCGTAGTCCAAAAGGAAAAAGTCGTTGCTGAGGCAACCGTAATTGAGTAGCAAAGGATTGTTTTCTTTGACTTGGGTCTCTGCAACAACCTAATGCACAGAGAAAACAACTATCATTTGCGTTCTGCCAAACAAAAACCACTTTTAGAAAGAGAGATTCTAAAACGCAAACCTTAACTAGAGTATTTGAGTCAGCTACGTTCTGTTCTTGAATGATCCGTACATTTGGTTTGAAGCTGTGGTTGCACATATCTATCAAAGGAAGCATCATGGGAACATCATTAGACGATCCACCTTGAAGCTTTTTATGACCATGTAACCGAAATGCTCTAGATGAAACAGCCGACATGGTCCACCCGAGGGCGGATGCATTTACATCTTGGCCGCTGAAAGGATGATCATGATCGCTGGCCTTTACATCTTTGAGAACACGTCTAATCTCTTGCTCAAACTCAAGAAGAAAACGGCATCTTTTATTGACCTGGTGGTAACAAAATCTGCATCATCAGATGCAATGGTAAAAGAGTAGGACTCATCAACCGATTAGGTCTAACCTGATAGAGAAGAGGAGCATATTGCAAGTTTTTTATATCTTCTCCGGGAAAGAATATAGGAACGGTATAAGTTTCTGGGAGATTGCCAATGTATGGCCACCAGAAAGAATCTGCATTAGCTCTTTCTTGCAAAAGTCTCAATCCCAATTTCATTGCCCACAATTCTTCTGCCAAAATTTTCCAGCATTTGTTCGCAATGAGTCACTCTTAGAAACATACATGCTATGAGTTAAGCTTCAGATTCAAGATGACATTACACCAAAATGACTGAGTGATAATATTGACATATAGTTTGTTAGTTAGTTAGCTAACTAGATACCGTATATTTGTATATTCAAAAGATTAATGAGAATACACTTTACTTTACTCTCTCTCTCAAGTTAATATAGTATAGAGCTCTTTCATTTTTCTTGAGAGTCATGAGCGCATCAATATCTCAGCTTCAAATCCTCTTCTTCATCGATCTGATGATCTTCGTCTCCTTCTTTCTTCAGCAGCTACTACGGACTTACAGATTGATGTTCAATGCCAAGCTAAACTCTTCTGTGACAACAAATAAGCGATGCATATTGCCAACAACCGCGTCTTCCACGAGAGGACCAAACATGTTAAAATCGATTGCCATACAAAAAGAGATCAAGTGAAGGCTGGTTTTTGAAGGTCATTCATGTTTCGACAGTAAATCAGTTAGCTGATATCTTGACAAAACCACTTCACTTGGATTTTTTCGATTCTTTACTCAATCGATTATCACTTTCAAGCCTTTATGTTCCTCAAGAGGTATCATCACATCCGGCTTGAAGGGGGTGTATTGACATATAGTTTGTTAGTTAGTTAGCTAACTAGATATTGTATATAAACCACACTTAATTAATGAGAATACACCTTACTTTACTCTCTATATAATCTAAAATTAGAGTTCCTTAATATTGCCAGTAAGACAAAAAAAAGTCGCTGGGAATAATGTAAGAGAGCAAGAAATTAACACTTACCAGGAACTCGAGAGGCCAAAGCGGTGAGGAGAGAGGAAGATGGCGCATCATCTGATTCGAAGCGTAACGGAACGTGAGGAGGGAGAGCGATTAGGTCTGTGCCTTGTGGGATTTTCTCGGTGGAAATGAGGCCGATACCAAATGGAGTCTCCTGAGACAGCTTCACGGCGTGGTGAATGAAGCCGCCTTCTCTTTTGATCCAACGGAAGAGATCAGGCGGATGTGGCGCCAACCGTGACGGCTGAGACGCCGCCGAACAAGTGAAGGGACGAATGTGACCTGCCAGAGAAGCCATCGCCATTTTCGAAGTGGCCATGACTTCCAACGACGCAGACCCGGACCACTGTTGCTCGAGGATGAAAAGATCCGGGAACAAGGCGAACGGGCCGGGTTTTAATTTCTATTCGGGTTGAATAAGACGGCTGGGTCTACCGATGAATAGGAAGTTTCAAATTCATCTTAAAATTATAATGGGCTTTTTATTATATTTGTCCGCTATCAACAATGGGAAAAATATAATTTTAATACTCAACTAGCAAGTGGTGAAAAAAATCATAAACTTTTCTCTCTCATAAATAAATATCAAACTTTTTT
>OVBE01010017.1:0-15434 GCA_900406425.1 Iberis pinnata
TCAAGAGATTGAACTTGGTTGCTATAGAATCTGCTGTCTAGGGAATAACTCATTGATTGAGGTATGTAAGGCATTTAGGAGAATCAGGAAGGATCACCAGTCAATAACCCTTGTCCTCAGGAACTGTNTTGATTGCACTTTACCCTCATTTCATTCCCTGTTTTTACTTTACTTGCTATCTTTCCTTAGAGTTTATTTTTATGCATTTCGTCTTTCATGTCTTGTTCATTTTATGCACGTTTGTTTGTTTAGGACTTGTTAGAAAAACCAATTTTCAATACTTGACTTAAATTAGTAGAATCTATTGCATCTAGAGTGGTTAATATCTGCACTCATTTGGATTGACACCTATTACTACTACAACGACATGATAGTGTAATAGGAATTGACACGTAAAAATCCTACTATCACCGACAAAGACACCGAAACTTTGGTGACGCTAAAACACCACATATGCCCACAAGAAACGATCCAAGAAAGAATATGAGCAGGAGCAGATTATGTGATAGCCACGATGGACGTCGAGAGGTGGATAGATTTTCGGTTGATCAGGAAAGGAAGAAGGGCTTTCGGAAACCGATAACCACGACCGACGGGAGCGGTTTTTCCCGCACCACCATCGCCAGATGCGACGACCAATTCCTTTAGCTTCCTGCATTCGCACCAACCTTGAGGTCCACCTCTCCTCTATCGCACCATCCGCTTTGCGGCGACGACAAAAGCTGAATTGGTCGGTAAAACGTCCTACCAAATTTTTTATGTTCTCTTCGATCAAGACTGTGAAGAAAGGTGACGAAAGATCTCATGCACGATGGAGAAGCTCTGAGAGGAAAAAGATAGGTCGAGATCCATCGGCGCTAGTGTCACCGACGAACCCCGAAAGACACGATGTCCGTCGGAGTTGAAGAACACCACTTTCAATCTTCTCTACATGCCACTATTTAAATAGTCTCCTCTTAACGAAAACAATTTTCGTGAGATTACCAATTGCATAAAAATCAAGTTGAAAATATAAATAATTACTGAGAAATACGAATAAATTTACGAAAAAATGTTCTAAACTTACCTATTTAGAACATTTTTAATCTTTCTTTATTTTATGCATTAAAATTCTCTTTTTTATTCTAGAATATAAATTTTCTAAAATTTGAATAAAATTTTCCTTCAATTCCATTTCATTTTCAACTCTAAAATAAAATAAATATACTCTACAAATCTAGTAATGTGATTCTTAACTCACCTTTTTATTTTAATTTGGTGTTATTTTATATCGGAGTTGGAAAAAAAATTATTAGAGTGAAATCTAATTGAATGACTCCATTTTAAAAGAAAAAAAATAAATTAAATTGTAACTTATATTTTTAAATTTTGTAAAATTAGTTATCAATTATAATATATATTTGTAAATTTTGCAAAATGATCTCAAATATTTATTTTATTTATTTTTTAAAATTTCATAATATCTTTTATATAAACATTTTTATTACATAAAAATAATAAAATATAACATAAATTTCTTATTCAATTATTTTTGTTAGTAAGTTTCTCTCACAAAAATGAGCAATTAATGCATTTTGAAATGATATTTTATGTTGTTGTTTATTTTGTATTTTTAAGTTTAATTTATTTTATTTATTAACTTATTGGTTTTATTTTATTTTTATAATAAAAAATATTAAATTGATTAGTAAAATATAAAAAAATGTAACAATTGATGAACTACTTTTTAATTAAAATAGTTCTATTTGTAGAGTGAAAAAACAAAAACTTAAAATGGAATAGGTTAGAGAATTTTCATTCTAAAATAAAGTTTTATTATGTAATAGAGATGAATTAGAGATATTCTTATAATGTGTTTACTTCTAAAATAAAACAGCAAAAAGAGATTAAACCTAAATGAAAGAGGCGTGGCGATTTTTGAGGTGCGAGCTTCTTAACGCTTCAGAGTCACGTGCCATTGTCCGGTCTCATATATGCTAAGGTCGTGATATAAATGTGACTCACCTCTAATTTTTTTTTGTTTGTTTTCTTATTAATCCTTTTATTATTATTTGAATAAAGCAAAGATTTAGCATGCATTTCTCTGCGTACTTTATACTATATTTTAATTCTCCTCCTATGAACTTTTTTGCGTAAAAGATGCACCTACTCCCCTAGATGAGTTTTTTTAAAACAAAAATTATGGAGAATATTATTTTCTTATTCACATAGACTACCACCCCTTCATGCATCATATCATATCACATTAATATACTTTTGTTTCTTTTTTATCACAATAATTCTGGATCACAATTGATGATCCAATAGTCTGAACTACATAAATAAAAGAAAATAGCGAGTGAACAGGTTTGAATTCCGATCTGATAACAAGACAACAATGATGACATAACCACTAGGTCACTTGATCCTTGTTACATTAATATACTTGTTACAAAGTAACATTATTATAAGTGAAAAAAACATTATAATAAATATTTTTTGAAACAATGCATTAAAACTAATTAAATAGTTTTGGTCGAGTGGTTATTATACTTGAGAAAGAGTTGTTAGGTTGGTTTAGGTTAGAGATCAATTTTCTTTGAGTGCGGAATCGTAAAAATTATTTCTCTTGGCCAATCGAAGATATGCTTTAAGTCCATTAGAAAATTTGGTGAATAGAATTGAAAAAGTGATTTCAACTTTTTCTAATTTAAAGAGTGAACAAGACATTAAAATAATATTTTTTAATTAATTATAATATGTTTATGTCAACTTTTTTTTAAAAACCCTATAGCAATAAAGTTGAATGTTTATTATTTTACATATATGAAAATTTCAAGTTTTACTCTTGAGAAATAGATAGTATATAAGATGTAACAATATCACACCTCTCAACTCCTATTTATAAACATTTTATCACACAAACGAAAAAGAAGCCGACCTCTTAATGTCAAATTGTTTAAGTCAGTATATAGAAATCACATAACAACCACATATCTTGACTTAAAAAAAACAACCACATTTAGATAAGTTCGGACAGTTTTTTGTTTTGATGGATATTTTTGGTGTTAACTTCTATTTTTAGAAAGTGTTGGCTTTCGAAATATGATAGTTGAAGATCTTAATTTTCAACTTAACATGGTTATTCATTTTTCGAAAAATACAAATTTTCAAAAAAATTTATAAAATATCAATTTTTATAAAAATATTACAAAATATTTTTGTTCTAAAAATACCACAAATTTGAAATAGTTTAAAAATTTATAATTTAAATTCTAAAGCCTCAAAATCAAACTCGATTTCTTTCAAAACTAAACCCTAAACTCTGTTTAGTGAATCCAAACCCAAAATTTAAAAATCTAAACCCTTCAAATTTGTTTATGGTATTTTTGGAACATTTGGAAGTGTGTGTATTTTTGAAACTTTTAAAAATGTGTAGTATATTTGGAAATTTTTTTTTGATGATATTTCAAAAAATTCTTTTTTTTTAACCGTTTTGTATTTTTTACCTTCATTTATATCAAATTTTATTTTATGAGTGTTCGAGTTTTTTTTAGTCAAAATATGTGGATAATGTTCTACGTACCTTTTAATATCAAATACTAGTACTATATAATTGAAAATAAATAATTGCCGTTGAAAAAAGTGGAGTTCAAAAACCTAAAAGATTAGGCTGGAGGAAGAAAAACCTAAAAAGTTTTTCATCGAGTATAACGATCTTTGTTTATATTTTTGGTATTTAGTTTTCGTATAAAATTAGCTTCAAAAAGTCATTATTGTATTTCTCAAATTTCGGGGATCCTAGGAATTCCCAATTGCCTTGGCAATAGGTTACCGGGAGATAAATGCAACCTACATTTTTGTAATTTAATACTTTACTCTATGCTTCTTTTATGTTATTATTTCTATTGACATTGATATCCCCCAAATTTTGGTCGGTCTATGTCCCTCACATTATATTTACATTTATACATTTTATTGGGATTATTGTTCCATGTGCACAACAAGGTGCTTTGACACCATTGACCTTGTCCATAACTTGTATATACACTATCAACGACTGAATTCATCAATGAACTCTACAAATTTTGGATCAAATTGGTCTTTGTATATTGTTCATATACACCAATCTTGATTGGGAGGACTTAGGATTTGTTCAACTTTCTTTTGTGTATTGAATTTAATAGTTGTTTTAGTGTTATATTACCCGAAAACACGACTTTTTGTGTTCGTGGTTGTCGATATGCCAAATACAAGAATTCACCAACACCATATGCATATTTGTAGTTCAAAAGCTTTGTGTCTTGATTCATCCTTTCACCATCTGTCTATGATCGAAAATGGGGAGTGAACATTTTTTAAGAATGTCTGAAGTGGAAATTGAGTGTTCTGGTTTTTATAGAATCCATAATCGACGAAATACTACTGAAATAATCTGTCACTATACTCGAATATATCCGAATACAACGGCTAGTTGAAGTTCTAATTTACTATAAGAAAACATGTGAATTATTGACAGACTTATGTTCTTAAATAATTACTGACGGATTTTTGACGAAATTTTATTGACGGATATAATCCCTTTGTATACGTTTCAACTTTAGCTAAACATAGACAAAAGAATATATTTAAGCTCGGTTTCATGTGATAGTTCTAAAATCTCAAGATGGACAACTACATTGGTCCTTTTCTCTTTGATGTACACAAAAAAGTAAAAAAGAGAGAGTAATTTGGAGAAGATTAGAATAAAAATAAAGCAAATCAAGTACTTAAATGTGTTCTTGTAGGAAAATTAAGACGCCAAAGCATAATCTTGGAACAATCTTGTGCTGGAAGCCCTTTCAACTTTGTATCATCTTCCAAAACTACTTGTTTCACATACTTAATCGAATCCTATGCAATATCAAATAATAATATAAAAAATTAATAAACATTTTGACCAAAAAAGTAAAAGTCAATAAACACAAAGAAAGTAGAAAATACTCCCTCCGTTTCATATTAATTTTCGTTATGGAGAAAAATTTTCGTTTCAAAATATGTGTCGTTTTAGGTTTTCAATGCAAAAATTAAATGAATTTGACTTTTTTAACCAATAGAATAATTGCATAAGTTTTTTCTTTTGATTCATTTAGAATATTTAATGGCGCTTTTATAGAAAATATGGATTTTTTAATTTGTATGCAAAACTTTAAAACGACAAGTAATTCGAAACGGAAGGAGTAATTCTTTTTTTTTAAAGTAATTATAATAGAGACATATTGGGTTCATTATAATCCTCACCTAATCATGCAAGGCTGTGTTTTTAGGTAATATAATATTGTCGTTGTCCATTATAATTAATATATAAGCTTATGTAATCTAATGATCAAACGGTATCAATCGGTTAGAATTAATTTAGCAACAAACACTTTAATGTCATGGTGTGCTAACTTACCAATCTATTTATATTTAAACAATATCTTAATTTTTGTTTTTGTTTACCAACAAATTGGATTAAAGTTGTATGATTCATAACTAATCTCCTATATATAAAATGGAGGACAATTTTTAAAAGAAACGTTTAGTTTGTAATAATTTACATAATATGCTATTAACAAATACTAAGATATTCTATCATTTATTTAAATAAAATAAGTGTTATATTAATAATTTAAATATACACACATTATCTATTACAAATCTTTTCAAAGATTTTTTCATTTGAATTAGGAAATTCGTTCATTTTAATTTACAAAAATTATAAAAAAAATAGTATAAAAAACTAGAAATGTAATATATAAGATCATAACATTTTAAATAAATAATTTAAACATTTTTAGAGTTTGAAATAATATAAGCTTATAGATTTTACATTTGAAATGTGTTTATAAAATTTAAATTAGTATATATTATTTTTCTTATTTAATAAATCAATTTAACATATATTTTTAATTATCTATATATATGTTATATTTTAAACTGTCCATCTTACAAAATAAATAATAATATGTTTATTACGTTTTATATTATATAATTATATATTTTTCTATAATGTCATCATACCTTTACTTTAATATTTATATATTTATATTTGTCGATAAATTTGATTATCATTATTTTAAAATTTATATAATGATATGTAACATTTAAGTTACACTACCATAATTTTGAAATTATATTCAATAACATATTCACGCGCATAACGCAGGGCATCATCTAGTCTATAATGAACAAGGATCAAGTGACTTAATGATTATTATTTCTATTGTCTTGTTATCAGATTAAAGATCAAACATGACATTGCGAATGCAATTCTTTCTGTTTGAGTTACTGAAACAACCGATTATGATTTAAAAATTAAAGTGACAAAAGAAACCAATCTTTAATGTAAGATTTCGTATGTAAAATCAAATTCCAATGTAATAACATGCTAAACACTTGACTAAAGTAATGTATCCAAATTATCTTCATTAAACTCTATTAATTTTTTCATATGCATCATCCTATAGAAATAAACATTGAATATAGATTAAAGTTGGAAGTTTAAGTTACCTGTTTGGTGCCTTCAACAGAAGAAGGACGACCCCATCTCTCAGGGTCCCAAAGTATTGAACTATTAAAAGCAAAACTTGATATATGAATCGGAGGCTTCTCTTCTGTCTCATTATTTATTTTTCTCAAATGCCACCCCAATACTTGTGATGATTCACAAACCGGCCCCTCTACTATAACTCTTTTCCTATTAGCTGATAATAATGCCATTGGCCAAGTGCCAAATACCCTAACAAACATATACAAAAAAGAGTATTTTTGTAAATTGGGTGCCTTTTGTTTTCTAATTTGGAAAATAAGTACTTTTGTTTTTAAATTTAGAAAATAGGTACTTTTGTTTTTTTATTTGAAAAATAGGTACTTTTGTTCATTCACCAAATCATTCATCATTCACACAAACAATTCATCATTCATACAAAACAATTAATCATTCACACGAACGATTCACCGTCATCATTCACAAACAATTCACTATTCACGAAACAAAAAAGTACCTAAATACAAAAACTTTTACAAAATACTTATTTAGCAATTTAGAAAATTTTCTAATACCCTATTATCCAATTTTCTCTAAAAAAACAGAACCTAACTCGCATTTTTTTAGTGCATTTCTTTTTATTCAAATTTAAATTAATTAGTCGGTCCTTGACTCTTCCTAGTTTATGGAAAAAAAAATAACTAACTTGTCAGTCTGTTATGGTTCAGAGATAATAAAAAACACATGTTTAGTGTACATACTCTATATTTCTGATTTCGTCGAAGAAATCAAGATCATAGATGTTGTTTAATCCCGCGAAATGAACAATCCCGCTTAGTTTATGATGTTCAATGTGTCTCAATGCTAGGTTCCTTTGATAATCAAGCTCTGATTCCAAGCTAGTGAAGTTTGTATTAAAGACAATACGTCTATACATAAGACCAGTCTTTCTCAACAATGTAGCAGAAGAGATTTCTTCAACATCACAATGTTTCTCCACAATGATCCACAATAATGGAGGTGGAACTAGCTTCAACGTATTAGCCATTCTCATTAGAAGAACATTTGTGTAACGATCTTTTCTCATTACTGGAGTTACAACAATCACTAGATTTCTTGGTGTCATCACTTCATCTTCTTCTTCTGTCTCATAGAGAGATCTTGAATCTGGTTCAGGAGCAGGTGCTTGGCCTTGTGAATCGATTAAGGTTCTATTAACTAAGGGATGGGGTGTATAAGTAGAATTTTCAAAAGATTGGGGAGGAATCTGAGAGTTTGTAGAAGTAGAAGGGGTAGTTTCGAAATTAGAGAAAAATGAAGGTTTACTAGCAGGAGCAAAACCAATGAAGAAACCCATTACAAAACAAAGAGAGAAATGTAACACAGATTTTTTCCATACTTGAGCTATCTTCTTTGATCTCTCTTGAGTCCCCATTAAGATCCAAAGCTTTCTGTATAATATTGAGGGAGTTTTACTTTTTTTTGTTTGGAGAAAACAATGTTTAAAGAGTTATGATATATAAGAATTTTAATGAAAATTGTATAGTTTTTGGTGTGTGATTGGAACCAATGAACTAAGACAAGACTTAAGAGTGTATGTTGCTGTGTTTTATGATTGCTTGTATTGGTTGTCTTCTGCAACGACCGGTTGTTGAGATTGGAACTTATTAACTAAAAACATGTTAATTTGAGAAATAAAGAGAAAATTATTGTTCATATAATTAAATTAAATAAAATGTGCTTACATATAAATCTCAATGCTACTATATAATTCTGATTGTTGGTGCATATATAAATCTTTATGGCCTTGGCTTCAACCATTGCAAATTTCATTTTTATTTGGATCATATAGACAAACTTGTCCACTTACCATTTTTGTATTGAGAGACAAAAATTTGATCACATTTGTATTTTCTCATAATGATTTGAGTTATCAAGGTATTTGTTGGGTATGGGCTGGACCCGCCCAATAGACTTTAAGCCCATTAGAAAATTCATCGACTAGAAGTCAAAGGCCATAACGAGGTTGGAAGCAGCGCCGAGGTTAGGTTACAGTGAATCTAGAGTCTATCACCGAGGAGAACAGTGACTTATAGGCCGAATCGCTGGGCTAATGCGACGTTGATCCAACTGCTCCACGTAGCTGAATGACGAAGTTGAAGAAGATTATAAAGAAAGGAGGAGACCATTAAAAAAAGGTCCGCGAATTTTAGAGAAAAGTTAGCGAAAACCTTCAACTCCTTTATATTAATAATGAGCTCATTGGACTTGTCGACGATTTCACTCTTGTGTTTTAATTAGACTTTCAAATACGAAACTAAATCAACGGATTTCAACTCTAGATTCAACATTTATAGTAATGGTATCCTAAGATACCAATATGTTGGATGCAAGTCGAAAATATCTTTCTAAGACATTGCAAAACTTCTTTTGGGCCATTTCAAATTTTTTTAGTTTTTCTAAAATAAGTTTTAGGCAATGGAAAAACAACACAAACTATAATAACAAAGTCATTGAGTGAATAAGCTGTAAGCAGTCATCAAACGTCCAAAGAAGATATAAAGCTTAGTTTCAAGAGAAAACTAAAAACAAAATAAATCAACATGTTGTAAGTTGAAGCTAAAATTATCATCGGATGATAATTTAATAGAGAAACTATGATTTTTTCAATTCAAATTAATATTCAAGTTTTTGGAATCTTTCAACCAATATCTACTTTTTGGCAGCAAATTTTATATGGTTTAAATTTTGTTGTCTCCTTTTAAATATTTGGACAACAAAAGACCGACTAAATTATAACATAGAGATTTTACAATTGCAAAAACGAACGGTTCTAGAACAATATATTTTTATTAGGGTTTTTGTATAACTAAATATATGAATCAAATAATATCATAAATTACTAAAACTTAGATTTATAATAATATGTAGATTATATATGTCACATGCTATAAATAAATAAATAAATATATATACATATATATATATATATATATATAAAAGAAATTCCTTCAAATACCATCAAAAGAAATTCAAATTTCAAAAATACCACACTTCCTAAAATTTCAAAAATACCACACACTCCCAAATGTTTCAAAAATATCACAACCATAAAAAAATAATTTAAGGGATTATAATTTAAAATTTTGAGTTTAGGTTCACTAAATAGAGTTTAAGGTTTAATTTTGAAAGGGAAGGGTTCGGTTTTGGGATTTTAGAATTTAAGTAAATCTTATAGCTATTTCAAATTTTTGATATTTTTGGAATAAAAATATTTTTGTGCTATTTTTGGAATAAACTTAATTTTTGTGGTATTTTTGAAAATCTCTTATATATATATATATTAATTATTTTTATGATAATTTTATCTTTCTTGTTGAATTAATTTATATTATAATAAGTTAAATGCATGGTTTTTAGTAAACTAATTGAATAATTAAAGAGAAGTCAAAAAGAAAAGAGGGTAATATGATTGTATATGCATAAAATAGTCTAGAATTAACTTAAATGACTCCTAAAGTTATCTATTATATCTCTCTTCGGACAATTAATCTAAAATGTTGTTTTACTCTTTCTCTTTCTCTTTCCTCTCCTCTCACTCTTTCTTTCTTTCACACTCTCTCACTTGTTTCTTTCTTTTCCACCCCATTTTCTTAATATACTAACTACTTCAGATATACGGACTACTGAAATTTATATTTTGGGTTTCGGGTTTATATTTTGGGTTTTGGGTCTATATTTTGGGGTTAAGGTTTATATTTTTTTATTAATGGTTTATATTTTGGGGTTTGGGTTTATATTTTGTGTTTGGGTTTATATTTTGGGTTTTGATTTTATATTTTGGGTTTTGAGTTTACATTTTCGGATTTTGGGTTTATATTTTCAGATTTTAGGTTTATATTTTCGGGTTTTGGATTTTTATTTTGAGTTTTGGGTTTATATTATTTCAGTAGCCCGACTATTACTGTGTTTATATTTTATAAACCAAAATCACTATATATATATATACATATATATTTGTTTAAATAATTTTAGTCATGTTAGATTCATAAAGAAATTTATGTTTTTTATATAACTTTTGTAATTATATATTTTTAATGATTTTATTTTCAAAAAGTAAAAATAAAAAGGATGTAATTTAGAAAACAAAACAAAAAATTAGGGAGAGAGAGAAAGAAGAGAAGAGGAAAGAGAGAGAGAAAGAGAAAGAGAAATAATCATTGAGTCTTTTGTACAATTCAACTCCATGATTAGTCATTGTGGTATGTTAGAATTTTCGTGTTATGGCGATCAGTTGTCCTGGCGAGGTTATTGTAGAAATAATCATTGGGTAAGATGCAAGCTGGATCGGGCAATTGCTAATGAGGATTGGCATGGGGTGTATCATCATTCACGGGTGGATTATTTAGAAAGGATAGGCTCGGATCATCGACCAATCTTATTAACAACTTTAAGGTCCGTTTCTTACTATAGGCGACAATTTCGATTCGACAAAAGGTGGATCGGGCGTGAGGGCTTGGTTGATGCTGTAATGGCAGATTGGAATCGAACACGTAATTTCTGAACGGTGGGTGTAGTGGAAAAAATTACAAATTGCCGAAACTCGGTCTCTTGGTGGCGAAAGAACAATGTTCCGCATAATTTAGTTAAGATAAATGCTTTAAAGCAAAGTCTTGAGGAGGCAAAGAATGAGGATTTACCACATTGCGAAATTGCTTCGATAAGTGCAAAACTAAAGAAGGCCTATCAGGATGAAGAAATTTATTGGAAGCAAAAGAGTCGAACTTTGTGGTTGAAAGAAAGGGACAAAAATACTAAATACTTTCATGCATGTGCGAAACAACGTAGAGTGCGAAATAAGATTGTTGGGCTTTATGGGCCGACAGATATTTGAGAAACATCTGACGAGGGGATTGAAGGGATAGCTACCAATTATTTTTCAGACCTCTTTACACGATCTGGATCACGAGACTTTGGTCCTACAATACCGGCGATCTCGCCGATTATTTCAGAGGGGCAGAATATGAGGCTAATTAGGGACGTTACAGAGGATGAGGTTCGATGTGCACTGTTTGCAATGCATCCAGAAAAATCGCCCGGACCAGATGGCATGACGGCATTGTTTTATCAACGGTATTGGAATTTTATTAGGGAAGACCTAACACAACTTGTCAGGGATTTTTTTCACTCTGGTCGTTTTGATGCAAGGTTAAATAACACAAATATTTGTCTTATTCCAAAATTTGGTGTTCCAAAGAGGATGACAGAACTATGTCCGATTAGTTTCTGTAATGTCATCTACAAAATTATCTCAAAGGTACTTTTTCTGAGACTGAAACAAGTGTTGCCAAGGATAATCTCGGAGACACAATCCGATTTTGTACCAGGTAGGCTCATCACGGACAATGTCATAATTGCTCAAGAAATGTTTCATGGGCTTAGGACAAACAGACCGATAAGCGAGGATTTTATGGCTTTTAAAACAGATATGAGTAAGGCGTATGACCGGATGGAGTGGGATTTTTTAGAGGCAGTCCTTCTTCGGTTTGGTTTCAGTCCAATATGGGTTTCATGGATCATGTGGTGTGTGACGTTTGTCTCTTATCAGGTTTTGTTAAATGGTCAAGCTAAAGGGCATATTATTCCAGAACGGGGCCTTCAGCAAGGAGATCCATTATCTCCCTATCTTTTTATTATTTGTACAGAGGTTCTTATTGCAAATATAAAAAAAAAGCAGAGAGGGAAAGGAAAATTTCCGGTATTCAAATTGCGCGGGATAGCCCCCCAATTTCTCATCTTCTGTTTGCAGATGATAGTCTTTTCTTTTGCAGAGCAGACATTGGACAATGTAGGGTAGTTATGAATATAATTAATACATATGGTCTTGCATCGGGTCAACAGATTAATTTACAAAAATCGTCGATTATTTTTGGGAAAAAGATTAAGGATGACTTGAAGAATTGTGTTAAAAATACATTAGGTATTATGACCGAGGGAGGAATGGGTTCCTACCTAGGGATCCCAGAAAATCTTGCCGGGTCGAAAATTAGTGTTTTTAATTATATTCACGAGAGACTAATTGGCAGAATTAATGGATGGGCGGCCAAATTTCTATCAAAGGGTGGCAAGGAGATATTGATAAAATCAGTTGCGTTGGCTTTATCTTCGTACATCATGTCATGTTTTCAGTTACCTAAGGGTTTGTTAGAAAAACTTACAAGCGCAATTTCAAAATTTTGGTGGAGCTCAAATGGGAGAGATCGAGGTATACATTGGGTTAGCTGGGATAAATTATGCTCAACAAAGAAAGAAAGAGGACTAGGTTTCCGTTCACTAGAGTGTTATAATCAAGCCATGCTGGCTAAACAATATTGGTGAATTGTTCAACACCCAGAATCATTAGTTTCTAGGGTTTTAAAAGGGAGATATTTCAGAGCAGTGCACCCACTGAAGGCAAAGAAGCCTTACTCCCCGTTATTTGCATGGAAAAGCATTTTTGCATCTCGAAAATTGTTACAAAAAGGAATGCGGATAGGGTTAGGATCAGGAAATGACATATCAGTTTGGCATGATCCATGGGTTATGGACACATTTCCTAGACCAGCAAATGGTATAGGTAAAGATTTGTTTCCGAATCTTAGAGTTAGACATCTAATTAATCAACAGTCAAGAACATGGAATGTTCCTTTACTTAATAATTTAATGGACCAAGAGGACATACCGATGATAAGGGGTATGTACATCAGTCAGGTACCTTTGCCAGACCCTATCCTATGGCATTTTACAAAGACAGGCATGTATACTGTTAAATCAGGATACTGGTTAGCTACAAATATGGCTCAAAATTAGGAGATAGGGCCGAATTTTACGGGACTCAAAGCTCAGGTGTGGCGTATTCGTGTGTTACCAAAGATCAAACACTTTCTCTGGCAAATTTTAACGGGTTCAGTTGCGGTCACCCATAACTTGGTGCGCAAAGGAATTAGTTGTGAAAATATCTGTAAGAGATGTGGTGAAGCTGAAGAGACTATTAATCATGCTCTTTTTACGTGTCCTTTCTCGGTCCACATATGGGAGTCATCGGATATTCCTCTTGTCTTAGAGGAATTTTCCTAAATTTCATTATATGGAAATATGGATTATCTTTTACGGACGTATAATCAAGGTTCTGAGGAACCAACATCTGATCCCTTTCCTTGGGTCTTGTGGTCAATCTGGAAAGCTCGTAACCTTATGGTTTTTCAAGGTGAAAGACATTCCACAATGGATATACTAGCAAAGGCATTATCTGAAAAACGTTCATGGGAGGAGGCTCAAAGTTCAACCATACCAGCCATAGAAACCCCAATTCGCCTTGGTGGACGAGGACCATGATTAAAGTGTCAACTTGATGGATCTTGGAAGGCAAGCGACGCGAAGTCTGGCTTGGGTTGGTATTGCAGTACCGACGGCTCGACAAAGCTATTCGGTGCCAAAACGATTCGACGGAGTATATCACCTTTACACAGAGTTGGAAGCTTTAATGTGGGCCGTTCAAAGCTGTATTGATCACAGGTTGGAGTGCACCGAGTTCGAATCTGACAGCGCAGAACTCGTTTCCATGATCCAATCACCAGAGCAGTGGCCAGCCTTCTCCAATTGGTTGCAGACGTTTGGGTTTTTACGCTCTTCTCTACCTTCGTTTTCTATTTCTTTGATTCCTCGTATTTTTAATAAAAAGGCAGATTGTCTTGCCCGATCAGCAAGAATTTCCCTTGGTGATCGATCTTTTGTAGGCCTCAATCCTCCTAGATGGGTAACCATTAACGGAGTTTAACAGTTTAATAATAGTTGGGTTGACAAAAAAAAAAGAGAAAGAGAAAGAAAAAGAAGAGAACACGTGGTCAAAGACTAATAAGGAGATATGAATGATATTTTATTACCAACTTTCTAATTATACAAAGATATGTATATCCACCTAATTTTCATAAAGATATGTATATTTGGCCAATTAACCCAAGAAAATAAGGTTACCGATGGTTCTCAATAATATTTAAGTGGGGTCGTTTATATACTTTTAACCAAATTAATCACTTACAGTTATAAAAATAAAAATTATTTAATCTTTTATGTTACACCGTAATATCTTATTATATAAAGTAGAATATGTCAACATTATAACTCACCAGATTGTGACATATGTCATATTAATTAACTTAATATCTAACTTAGATTTTGACAAGTGTCAAACAATTTTAAGAATTATAACATGCAAAATATTAATTAAAAATTTACATATCATTACTTAAGTTTTCAAATATAAATTCATCAAATTTGTCAAAATCTTTAAAGAGATACATCAAATAAAAAAGGAATAAAAATGATAAACATACATAGGAAAAATAATCATCTATATTACAAGTTAACAAAAAAAAAGAAATTTTTTTTTTACAATTCATCGAATAATAATAAACGTACCTAAGAAAAAAATCATCTATATTACAAGTTAATTAAAAAAGAAAGCACATGAAAAAGAAAAAAGTATACATGTATAATAGAAAAATAATTATATTATAAAAATAAAACATAGTAAAAATGCAAATATTTTTGAAAAGACTATCTTTTTACATAAAAGTATAAAATTTTAAGTGATAATAAACTTATTAGAACTTTTAGAATAATGTCTCCAATTTTTGAGATAATATGAATTAATTTTGTATATTTTAGTTATGGCTTTAAAATACAGTGAACCACGAGTTTTAAAATGAATTTAATTATATGAATTTTTAATAATGCAAGTTATAATTTCATGATAAAAATGTTTTTCCGTATATTATGCGGGTACTTATCTATTTTAATATAATTTTAATTTTTATATAGTTACTTTAGTACTTATATGCTTCAGCTCTCTTGTCGCCATCACCGGAGAATGCTTCAGCTCTCTGAAGCTCATTACAGAGAGCACTTC
>OVBE01010018.1:0-15434 GCA_900406425.1 Iberis pinnata
ATATATATATATATATATATATATATATATATATATATTTTGTAATTGTGGAGAACCTACTCATCATGATCAGCAACCCTCTGTTGCTGTTTATCAAGCGCCTGTATTTCATACATGCGTCTGTTTGCATTCAACATTATTTCTTTGTATAAAAAATAAGAGCATAGATGATGACATGTGCTGAGTTAAAGAGAGACACAAATGTTTGTTAACGAGGTTTGGTTTCCCTACATCCCCGGGACCTTGTCCAGAAGCAAATCCACTAGAATAAGAATAAAAATACAATTGCATATGGTTCAACATCCTACCATGCTACCATTCTTTTCTAGTGATCTAAAAAAAGCTAGAGATCTATTAAGTAATCAACTTAATCGGTGTTACACAAACCTAACCCCCTGTTGCAATAGTCCCATCAGTCTTCTGAATGGACGTCAACAACCTGTTACTTTGTTCCCGAACAAATCTCTCAGCCTATGGTTGGCTTTTACTCAACCCTAAGCCTTCCCTCAGCTTGAAACCAACCACTATTTTAGTTCCACATCGATCTGTAAAACGAACACTCCCTTCATCAGCTTCTTATTTTTGGTAGCTTCAAAAGATGCACATCAAACGCCATAGATTCGGAAGGGTTGAAACCTGCACACCTCAACCTCCTCATCTATATATACTAATGGGAAAACCTAGTTCTTAGGCTCCCTAACAATCTTACCAAAAGGATATTCTTTCTTCCAAAGTTTATCCTTTCAAACAATAAAATCTTTCTTCCAAAGATTTTTTCTTCTCAACAAATCTGTAGGATCTTGATGCATAGCCACGTCATCATATCATAGTTTGTTGTTTGTCAACCAATCGATGTGCCACATCAACAGCTTGTTGTGCCACATCTTTCAGCAGTGTATTCCATGTCATCGACATCATGTGCCACATCACCAGTGTGCCATGCCAAATCAACACTTTTAAATCTTTCAGAATATATCAAATATTCTATTTTAGGACATCTCCAAGAATCTCTCTAAAATATTTTTTCACCAAAAATATCTCTAAGATATTATTTCTCCAAGAATATCTCTAAGATATTACCTCTCCAAGAATATCTCTAAGATATTATTTCTCCAAGAATATCTCTAAGATATTATCTCTCCAAGAATATCTCTAAGATATTGTTTCTTCCTTAATTCTCTTAACAAAATATCTTTGTGGTATAATTTTTTTTGTTGAGATTCTCTTCAAGATATAATCTTTATAGATAATACCGCAATTGATTCTCTATCTTCTGAAATTTTAGCTGATTCATTCAGTGCGTTGAATCTTATCAAGCTTCTGTTCCCATTCAACTTTCTATTCCCACTCAGCTTTCTGTTCTCATTCATCTCTCTGTTTGTCAACATAGATCTTGTGTCACACTAGCTAACGCACTGTGATTCATAAATATTTTCACTGATATCATCAACTCTATGATTCGTCAGCTGGTTGATTCTGTCAACGTATTAATTATAACAAGCTTCTAATTCCAACACGCTTCTGATTCAATCAGTTCGTTGATTCCAGAATTTGCATCTTCAATCTCCCCCATACTAAATCAACGATACTTTACTATTGCATCTTCAGTCAGCTAATCAACTCATTGATCCTATCAGTCTTCTGAGTCTGCATCTTTTACTATGTTGACGGATACTCTGTTGAACCAGCTTGTCTCAAGCTATTCGGAATTTTATTGACGTCATTTTCTATATTTAAAATTAACATATTCAACTATATCTGTTGCACACAACTTCTAACATTCTATCTCATGACTTTTCAATATCCTGTTTGTTAACTTAGTCAGCAATAAACTCTCAATCTCCCCCTTGATGACTGAGTTGTAGAACCCAAGCTTACAAACATCAGTAATCTCCAACTCTAATGCATGGTTGCGTTTATCCAGATAGTTGATCACTTCAACATCTCATTGTACTCTCCCCCTTTTTAACATAGTTTGGTACTCAAGCAAAATATTATGTAGGATAATGAGATATACATGGAAAAGATATTAACCTGATGCCTAATGACAAGAGTTAAAGGATACATCAGGAGACTGATCCGAGTTGAAGAATACTTCATGAGATACATCTGGAGACTGATCCGAGTCAAATAATACATCAGGAGAGTAATCCAATTATTAGACTATTGAGATTACTCCCCCTAAAACCAGGCTATCATATGCATATCAGTCATCTAAGAGACATCTCAAGAAGTGTGAATTACAACCTGAAAACAACCTTTTTCTCCACCTACTTGAGTGCATAACTAGGTTAAAACCATAAAAACTAGCTCAATGAGACGTGGACTCATAATCATCTTCTACTTACTTCATATGGATATGTGCAACAACGTCCTATGGAACTTACACATCTAAACATTCTTCTGTTCTTTTTTAAGTCGGGAATTAGATAGTTGAATAAGATATACTACCAATGTTTTATGCATCTCTGTATGAATCTTCAATGACATCCTCTTCTAATTCATTATCTAGAAGATAGTCATTCGTCCTCTTTGGTGTTTTGACTTTATTGCATGTTTGGAAGATTCCTTCAGCCATCTGTTTGACTTGCAGATCCAAGAAACTTGTAAGATATTTGCTCATAATCATCTTGAATTCATGTGTTTTGCTCTTTACGAATCTGGAGGAAAGATGCTAACTAGTAAATCTACCCACAACACCGTCTTCATACACCTGAATGATAATCGGATCTCTGTTTTCTTCAAAAAAGTGAGTTTTTGTTCATACTTCTTTGTTGATATCCCATATTCACCAGAAAACTTGTTAGCATTTCATACCACGCTCTCGGTTCCTGTTTCAAGCTATATACTACCTGTTTATGCTTGAATATGAATTCAGGATGCTGATAAACTTCAACACCTTTGATTTCTCTACACTTCTCTTTGTAATAGCTCATTCCATAAATCACTATTGACACCCATTTGATGGAATCTGAAGTTCAATGTCGATGTCATTTCAAATAGAAACCTGGTTGCTTTTAGACAAGAAACATGAGCAAATGTGTAATCAAATCGATACCTTGAATATGAGATTATCCATGTATAACCAATTGAACATTGTTCCTTACTACTGTAGCATGCTCATCAACCTTATCCTTGAACATCCATTTTCCACAATTCAAGTATGATAATTTAACACATATGCTCATTTCAAGTTTTTGTGCCATATGCTTCAGAGAGCTAACAACCATAATTTACACTTGGATGCCATCTACAAAGGTCTGAACAATCATCAAGCAGTTGATTATCCCCTTTGGTTCAACAACTTGAATGTGTTCTAGATTCATTTATGCCTGATCAATGCAGATTAACCAATGTCCTTATGCTCAAGTGGTTGATATTTCTTACAACATATCATTCTATTTGGTATGTTATTGGATCTCATATCTTGTAGCCTTACACCCCTTGTTCAACCGTTAACTAACATTTCCTTCCTCATGCCTTTGATTTACAACACTTTTCTTGAATTGATCTCATTCTTCCTGCATTGTTACTTTCCAACAATAATCAATGAATGCTTTTATGTGAGTTTCGGGTTCAATCACACACACAAACTGCAGAAACACGTTATTGATGCAGACACTCAATCAGACGCTTGAATTCAGTTTTTTTTACTCAGATAATTCTTCCCCACCTATATTTCTCTTGAAAATCAGTTTTCCCCAGCTGATCTTTGTCATAACTGATGTAACACACCCAAACACAAGAAGGCACGACACACTTGGTGTATCTCTCTTCTACTTCTTATACAGAGCTTTGATTGACCATTTTCGTACATACACCTGATTGATCACATAACATATTGTACTTACTGCTTTAGACATAAGTGATCTTCCACTTGATTACCATGCAATATGCTTTGACCATCTCTTTCAATGTTCTGTTTCCTCTTAAAGGACACCCTTCAACTTGCTCATCAATTGCTTGTCCATTTAGATTGTTAAATTCAAATAAATGATCCTCATCACCCATCTGATTCAATTGACCCCTTGATCACACATTTGACCTATTCTACAAAATCATTCTTCTGAGTATAAACTTCATCATAGATTCCAGAAACTTCTCACATCCTATTGTGGAAACAATCTGAGGTTTGAATTTCTTCAACAGGTTTGGACAAAAATTTTAACCTTCATTCTGGAACATAGTCCTTTTTAAACATGGTAATCTGTCACTTTATTTAGCTTAGCTCTTTATCATAGTTCTGATCTCAACCTTTGAAGACACATCAATTTCATGATCAGAATCAGCAACTTGATATTTTTCGTTCATATTCCAAGTTTACACTCATCTGATAGATATCAACAATCATCTGACTGATTCCTTTTCGGTACCATGTTCCTCAACTTGTTGATTGGATCATCATGATCCAAACCTCTGATTCATATTAAAATCTTTACTAATGCACTCAAAACTTGATAGATTAACCTTATGAAGCCCATAGGATGAAAAATGCTCATAATTGACTATTCTCACATCAACATGATACCGCTATCGCCAATAGAACATGTTCTAAGCCTGATGTACGCACATAACAATCTCTTGATGAAGTGAAAACGGATTAATGATCACCCGCAAAACAAAAAGTTGATTCAAATATCAAACAGTCTTAATATAGTACAAACCTTGCTTCAAATCTCTGAACAATCATTTTTTGACAAAAATGTGCTTTCAACATACAACACCTTCTTGATTACCGCTTTAATCACAAGGTATCTCCTCCAAACATATCATTTTATGTTCTCCCATGAATCATAAGTTTATTCAGGTCTTTGTCCTTTTCCAGCATCTTGATATTCTTTAACTATTCAGACAGGTGATTCTTCGTCCTTCAGCCTTTTCTGACTCATTTTGCGCTTCAATTCGAGCTAGCAACCCCATGTTTACTCCTTTTTTGCTCATACCAAGAAAATAAATCTTAGTATGACAATACCCCTTGCACTCATAGCACTTATATCCATTCATATTCAAACTGTCCAAAACCTTGACATTCAATACACTGATTTTCATCATTTTGTGAAGGTGTATCACTACTCTGTGTCTGAAGAGTTTGCTTATCATTAGCTTCCAACATTCTTTTCATAAGCGTATGATTTCCTCTCTTTATCTGCAATTCATATGCTTGTATTATCCCAATAGAACATGTTCTAAGCCTGATGTACGCACATAACAATCTCTTGATGAAGTGAAAACGGATTAATGATCACCCGCAAAACAGAAAGTTGATTCAAATATCAAATAGTCTTAATATAGTACAAACCTTGCTTCAAATCTCTAAACAATCATTTTTGACCAAAATGTGCTTTCAACATACAACACCTTCTTGATTACCGCTTTAATCACAAGGTATCTCCTCCAAACAGATCATTTTATGTTCTCCCATGAATCATAAGTTTATTCAGGTCTTTGTCCTTTTCCAGCATCTTGATATTCTTTAACTATTCAGACAGATGATTCTTCGTCCTTCAGCTCCTTTCTGACTCGTTTTGCGCTTCAATTCGAGCTAACAACCCCATGTTTACTCCTTTTTCTGCACATATCAATACTATAAGTCTTAGTATACCAATATCCCTTGCACTCATAGCACTTACCTCCAATCAGATTCAATCTGTCCAAAACCTTGACATTCAATACACTGATTTTCATCATTTTGTGAAGGTGTATCACTACTCTGTGTCTGAAGAGTTTGCTTATCATTAGCTTCCAACATTCTTTTCATAAGCGTATGATTTCCTCTCTTTATCTGCAATTCATATGCTTGTATTATCCCAATAGAACATGTTCTAAGCCTGATGTACGCACATAACAATCTCTTGATGAAGTGAAAACGGATTAATGATCACCCGCAAAACAGAAAGTTGATTCAAATATCAAATAGTCTTAATATAGTACAAACCTTGCTTCAAATCTCTAAACAATCATTTTTGACCAAAATGTGCTTTCAACATACAACACCTTCTTGATTACCGCTTTAATCACAAGGTATCTCCTCCAAACAGATCATTTTATGTTATCCCATGAATCATAAGTTTATTCAGGTCTTTGTCCTTTTCCAGCATCTTGATATTCTTTAACTATTCAGACAGGTGATTCTTCGTCCTTCATCTCTTTTCTGACTCATTTTGCGCTTCAATTCGAGCTAGCAACCCCATGTTTACTCCTTTTTTTGCTCATACCAAGAAAATAAATCTTAGTATGCCAATACCCCTTGCACTCATAGCACTTATATCCAATCATATTTAAAATGTCCAAAACCTTGACATTCAATACACTGATTTTCATCATTTTGTGAAGGTGTATCACTACTCTGTGTCTGAAGAGTTTGCTTATCATTAGCTTCCAACATTCTTTTCATAAGCGTATGATTTCCTCTCTTTATCTGCAATTCATATGCTTGTATTATCCCAACAATCAAATTGTAAATTCTCCATGCTTTCCACAAGATCTCACCTGTTAAAGGACACAAATCCTTTTGTCGATGAACCGCTCTGATACCAATTGTAATTGTGGAGAACCTACTCATCATGATCAGAAACCCTCTGTTGCTGTTTATCAGGCGTTTGTTTGCATTCAGTATTAATTATTTGTATAAGCAATAAGAGCATAGATGATGGCATGTGCTGAGTTAAAGAGAGACACATAGGTTTGTTAACGAGGTTTGGTTTCCCTACATCCTCGGGACCTTGTCCAGAAGCAAATCCACTAGAATAAGAATACAAATACAATTGCATATGGTTCAGCATCCTACCATGCTACNTCTACCATTGTTTTCTAGTGATTTAAAAATAGCTAGATATCTATTAAGTAATCAACTTAATCGGTGTTACACAAACCTAACTCCCTGTTGCAATAGTCCCAATACTTCAGTTTTCTAAATAGACGTCAACAACCTGTTACTTTGTTCCCGAAAAAATCTCTCACCATATGGTTGGCTTTTAATCAACCCTGAGCCTTCCCTCAGCTTGAACCCAACCACTGTTTTAGTTCCACATCGATCTGTAGAACGAACACTCCCTTCATCAACTTCCTATTCTCGGCAGCTTCAAAAGATCAACATCAAACGCCATAGATTTGGAAGGGTTGAAACCTGTACGCCTCAACCTCCCTTATATATACTAGTGAGAAAACCTAGTTCTCAGGCTCCCTAAAAATTGAACCAAAAGGATATTCTTTCTTTCGAAGTTTATCCTTTCAAACAATAAAATCTTTCTTCTAAAGATTTTTTTCTTCTCAACAAATATGTAGGATCTTGATGCATAGCCACATCATCAAATCCTAGTTTGTTGTTTGTCAACCAATCGACGTGCCACATCAACAACTTGTTGTGCCATGTCATTCAGAGGTCTGTTCCACGTCATCAGCATCATGTGCCACATCACCAGTGCGCCATTCCAAATCAACAGTTTTAAATCTTCCAGAATATATCAAATATTCTGTTTTAGGACATCTCCAAGAAGTCTATAAGATATTGTTTCACTAAGAATCTCTCTAAGATATTGTTTCACCAAGAATATCTCTAAGATATTATTTCTCCAAGAATATCTCTAAGATATTATCTCTCCAAGAATATCTCTACGATTTTATTTCTCCAAGAATATCTCTAAGATATTATCTCCAAGAATATCTCTAAGATATTATTTATTCTTTAATTCTCTCAACCAAATATCTTCGTGGTATAATATTTTTGTTGAATTTCTCTTCAAGATATAATCTTCATAGATAATACCGCAATTGATTCTATATCTTCTGAAAATTTAGTTGATTCATTCAGTGCATTGAATCTCATCAAGCTTCTGTTCCCATTCAGCTTTTTGTTCCCACTCAGCTTTCTGTTCCCATTCATCTCTCTGTTTATCAACAGAGATCTTGTGACACACCAGCATACGCACTGTGATACATAAATATGTTCACTGATATCATCAGCTCTCTGATCCGTCAGCTGGTTGATTATGTTAACGTATTAATTATAACAAGTTTCTGATTCCATCACGCTTGTGATTCAATCAGTTCGTTGATTCCAGAATTTGCATCTTCAATCTTCTCCTTTCTGAATCAACGACACTTTACTATTGCATCTTCAGTCAGCTAATCAACTCATTGATCCTATAAGTCTTCTGAGTCTGCATCTTTCACTATGTTGACGGATACTCTATTGAATCAGCTTGTCTCAAGCTATTCAGAATGTTATTGCAGTCATCTTCTATATTTAAAATCAACATCTTCAACTATATCTGTTGCACACAACTTCTAACATTCTATCTCATGACTTTTCAATATCCTGTTTCTCAACTTAGTCAGCAATAAACTCTCATATTTTATTCTCTTTTTTGGTTCTGGAAGAGACACATAAACATATGTAGATCCGACTTTAAGTACTAGAAAATCTATATCAAGTAGATAAAGAAATGAAGAAGAAAAGAGGAAAAAGGAGTTGTGACTGAAAAGGTTTTAAAAACCCCTAATTTTACTCACTCTTGTCTTGTCCGAGTCTTCACTTTCTTGATCAAACCTTTTATTTTTGTCTTTTTTTTCTTCTTTTTTAATCAATTAATCATTATACAAAAAATGAAAAATATAGAATCAGTGCTTATGTACAAAAAAATTAATGTATTTTACTCACATGCTTCCATCTTTTTTGTGTTTTTGCAAATAATAGAAATATAAAACTAAATGGTTGTATCATTATACAAGACGACCTTCTACGAACCTTAGCTCATGAGTGGAAAAGAAGGCGAAAGTGACGGCCGAGGGAAAAGCGCTGATGATGCTATGGTTATGGATATTTGTGATAAGGGGCAGCCTCCTGGAGCCCCTCCAGATAAAGGCGATGTTTCATGGGGCAGTAAGGTTGTTGGGACAAACAGTGGTGGACGTCTTGTTCCCGAGAGTATCATGGGTAGTACGTTCGTACGTGATAGGTTAAAGGTTGAGTTCCCTAATGGAGAGGATGGTGAGCTAGTGATTACAATTGAACAGGAAGTAATTGAGAATATTACTTAACTCTGGAAATGGTGCATGATAGTCAAGGTGTTGGGCAGATTCGTCTCAATACCTGTTATGAATCGCAAGTTGATAGAGTTGTGGAAACCGAAGAGGAATATGCATGTAATTGACTTACCTCATCAGTTGTTTATGGTACGTTTTGAAGAGGAAGATGAGTACTTATCTGCCTTATCGGATGGTCCATGGACAACATTTGGGAGCTACTTGATGGTCCAAGCTTAGACGCCAAGTTTCGACCCGCTAAAAGATGAGATAATGACTATACCCGTTTGGGCAAGGATATCCAATATCCTGGTGACTCTTTACCACAAGGATATATTTTTGGGAATAACTTCTAGGCTAGGCAAGCCTGTACAGGTTGACCTAACAACCCTCAACTTTGAAAGAGGAAGGTCTGCGAGAGTGTGTGTAGAAGTTAGCTTACGCAAACCAATTAAAGGAAATATGTTGATTAATGGAGATAAATTTTATGTTTCATATGAAGGGCTAACCAACATATGTTCGTCTTGTGGTATCCTTGGCCATGTAGTGCAGCACTGCCCAAAGGTGGGGCTGGACAAGAACATTGCCTCTCCTAGTCCGAGAGTGATCCAGAAGGAGACGAACAATAAAGATAGAGTTACTGATGATGGGTTCCTAATAGTGAGAAGGGTGGACGACATGTTGAGATGCCATGAAGAAAAAAAGCTCTGGTTACGGAACAATCAAAGGAAAAGGCTAAGAAATCACCTAAAGATATAACATTACAAAGTGTGGAGAATGTATTGGCTTCAAACAGTTTCTCGGGGCTAGCTAGGGAGGATCCAATCCAGTCTCAGATTGGTGAAGTACAATCACGGGGTGCAGATAAGGAGAATGTTGTTGAACCTCGTCGTACTTTTAAGGCTCCTACCAAGACATCCTCCAACATGATGCTATTTGTAGCTCGAGCAGGACATGAGGGATCCAAGATTACCACAGACACTCAACCACATAGGAAAATAACAACTACTAATCCGGCTAAAGCTATGACGAGGGAGAAGGGGACTAAAGGAAGTATTCCCGCAAGAGGCTTGATACGTGGTCTGGCTAAGGGGGAAGTTTAGAGGAGTATGATGGGGAAGATATTAAGAGGTGGAAGGGAATACGTGTAGACCAGGAGGAGTATTTATCGTCAACAAAGGGGATGCTCAAGCCTTCGAACGTGGTCGAGGATCTAAAGAGGTTAACTTGCTATCGGGTGATCAGGGTGAAGAGAGTATAGTGGATACTGAGGAGGGGTCTCACGCCACTGATCTTCTAGATGCAATGACTAGAGAGTCAATGCCTCATTAATAATCCGCCTCGGGGGTTCCAAATCATCTATTGATAGCTTTAATTAATTGCCTTTTATGGAATTGTAAGGGGGACAACAAACCCAACTTTCGGAGATCCATTCGTTATATGTTGAAGAGATATAAGACTGATATCTTGGATTTATTTGAGACGCATAACCAGGGTGATATAAATATGCGTATTTGTCAAGGGCTTGGTTTTGAAAACTCTACTAGAGTCAATGCGGCTAGCAAAGTGGTGGGATATAGCTCTTGTGGAAAGATGTAATTGGTGATATACGGATTGAGGAGACAAATGACCAGTTCATACCTGTTCGTTGGTCAAATGACATTGATGTGCTCCACCTCTTTGTCGTGTACGTAGCACCCTCTGCTAGTCAGAGACGTGAGTTTTGGGGTCTTCTCAAAACAGCAATCCAGAGTCCTTTCCTGGTGGGTGGTGATTTCAACACAATTGTGTGTACGGAGGAGAGAATCGGAGGCAATGGGGGGGGGGGTTTGTCTATGGACTCAGTTGTGTTTGGGTATTGGATCAATGAGATCTCTTTAATCGATATGGGCTATAGCGGAGCTCCATACACATGGAGAAGAGGTTGGGAAGAGAGAACGTTTGTGGCAAAACGACTGGATATAGCTTTGTGTTGTACACAAACCCGCCTTCCTTGGCCAGATGCAACTATGACTCATTTACCGTTCTTAGCCTCGGGTCATGCACCTTTGTTTATACAACTCTATCCACTAGTTACTCGTGATCCGAGACGGTGACCTTTCATATTTGAAGCAGCTTGGATGAGGCACATTGAATTTAATGATCTCATTCAAATAGCCTGGCGAACTGAGTTATTGACACCGTCAGCCCTGAAGTTGTTGCAGGGGCCACTCCGGGTATAGAATTGCAATGTGTTCAGTAATATTAATAATAAAAAGAGTTGTTAAGCAAAGCTTTACAGGAGACACAAGAGAGGTTATTGGAGGCACATTCGGGTGATTTATTAATAAGGGAAGAAGAGCAAGTGCGAGAGTTGGATGAGGTACTTGCTCAAGAAGAAATGTTGTGGTACCAAAAATCTCGTGATCAATGGTTGTCACAAGGAGATTGGAATACTAAATTTTTCCATATGTAAACGATTATATGGCGTAAGAGAAATCTATTAGATATGATCAAAGATGAACAAGAAAGATGGGTAACGGATGGAGAAGTAATTGAGCAACTGGCCACAAGGTATTCTCATCACCTATACTCCATGTCTAGCTTAGAGCTGTCTATTCCTAAGCTACCAAGTACATGTTTTCCGCTATTATTGGCAAGCGATTTAGCCGGAATGGGAAGGAACTTTGAAGCTGAGGATGCTTTGCTAGCTTTGAAGAGCATGGGAAAGTATAAGGCGCCAAGACCGGACGGGTTCCAACCGGTCTTCTACCAACATTGCTAAACAACAGTTGGTGACTTTGTAATATGCTTTGCACTTGATTTCTTTAGGTCGGGCACTTTACCAACTTCTTTAAGGATGCTCTGGTGGTTTTAATTCTGAAAGTAGCCAAACCCGAGTACATTACGCAATATAGGCCGATTAGCCTGTGCAATGTACTTTTCAAGATAATAACCAAAATAATGATTCAACGTCTTAAACCGATTATGTCAAAGTTAATTGGCCCTGCTCAAGCTAGTTTTATACCAGGGCGTTTGAGCTCCAAAAATATTATCATTGTACAGGAGGATGTACATTCGATGCGGCGTAAGAAGGGCCGGAAAGGATGGATGCTACTGAAGTTGGACTTAGAGAAAACCTATGATAGAATTCGCTGGGACTTTCTTGAGGATTCTCTAAGAGTTGCTGGTCTACTGAATAAATGAGTAGAATGGATTATGACTTGCGTTAAAGGACCCTCTATGAGATTGTTAGTCAATAGAGAACTTATAGAGAGCTTTCTGTTATAAAGAGGGATTCGCCAAGGGGACCCTTTGTCTCCTTATATGTCCGTATTGTGTATGGAACGACTTTTTCACCTAGTGACAGTGGCTGTGGAGATCAAAGACTGGAAACCAATATCTTTATCACGTGGCGACCCAAAATTGTCTCATGATTTCTTTGCCGATGATCTAATTTTGTTTTCGGAGGCTTTCACGGCACAAATCCGCGTTGTTAGAAATGTTTTGGAGAAATTTTGCTTGGCTTCAGGTCAGAAAGTGAGTTTGGCTAAATCGAAAATTTATTTCTCAGAGAATGTGTCGAGAGATTTAGCTCAAGAAACTCAGTACATACAGTGGTATTCAGCAGACTAGAGATCTTGGCAAATACCTCGGAGTGCCAGTCTTACACCAACGACTCAAGAAAGAAGTGTTCAATGGTGTTATTGAGAAGATAACTTCCAAGCTTGCAGGCTGGAAAGGTCATGTGTTATCTCTGGCAGGAAGGATAACGCTGGCCAAATATGTTCTATCTTCTATCCCAATCCATTCAATGAGTACAATTATGTTACCTGGAAGTTCTCTTGATACCCTTGATCGGTGTGCTCGTGACTTCTTGTAGGGGAGTGATGGGGAACACAAGAAGCAGCATCTACTTTCCTGGGATAGAATCTGTTTACCGAGAGAGGAAGGTGGCTTGGACATAAGACGATATGCTTTGATGAATAGAGTTTTGTTGGCCAAATTGGGGGTGGAGATTACTCACTGAAAAACAGAGCTTATGGACTGCAATAATCTGTAAGAAATACAAAGTTATTGATTTAATAGATTTCTCTTAGCTGCATGTTAAGGGCTCCTTCAGTTCCACATGGAGAAGTGTGGTAAAGAGCATTGTCGAAGTGATTCTACCAAACTATCGATATGCGATTGGGGATGGCAAGGTTGCAAGATTGTGGCTCGATAAATGGATTGGACACTCTCCTCTGTTGGCTAAGGCTGTCGATACTATTCCTGTATCTATGCTGTGGGTGAAGGTTTGTGACATATGGTCAAATGTACAAGGCTAGAGAACAAAGGTTCTGGCGTAATATCTACCTTTAGAGACTCAACAACTACTCTCGGCTGTGGTAGTGGACCACATAAATGGGGCTCATGACTGTCTCTCCTGGATGGGACGGGTAAATGGACACTTCACGGTCAAATCTGCTTATTCCCTCACCGCAATGAATGCTTGCACAAGACAAAACTCCACAAAGCTCTATGATTGGGTATGGCGTGCACATGTCCCGCAAAGAGTTCGAGTGTTTCTTTGGTTAGTGAGCAACTAAGAAATCATGACAAACTCCAAATGCAGAAGATGTCACCTGAGCGATACGAATGTTTGCCAAATATGTAAAAGCGCTAAGGAAACATAATACACATTATTTGAGACTGCTCGGCTATGAGTGGGATATGGATGCGCCTAGTACATGTATGGAAACGACACCAGTCCTTTACTCAGCCCTTGTTGGAGTGGTTATATACAAACCTGGGTGATATTCTGAAAGCCAAGACTAATCGTGGGTATGCTTGTTTGGATTGTCGGTATGGTGGAGCAAGAAGTATTGATGTGCGAATGTTTATGGAGCCAATAATCTTTTGCGTGATAGGATATGTTTTCTACAATAAATGGCAAAGGGAGTGACAATCAGCCACAGAACTAGACAAGCGGCAGTATCCTCGCGTCCTTCACGTATTGAACTATTTATCTCATGGACACCACCATTAAATGATTGGTTCAACATTAATACAGATGGTGCTTCAAGAGGAAATCCGGTACTAGCGACGGCAGGTGGAGTTATTCGTGATCATACTGGAGACTGGCGAGTGGGATTTGCGTTAAATATTGGTGTGTGTACAGCTCCATTAGCGAATCTTTGGGGATTCTACTATGGTCTATTCATCGCTTGGTCGAAGGGCTTCAGAAATGTTGAATTAGAGGTTGATTCGGAGTTGGTTGCTTTTTTTGTTTCAGAGTGGAGTTAAAGACTGTCATCCACTCTCTTTCCTGGTACAATTGTGCCATAGCTTCTTGATTAAGGACTGGGAAGTCTGTATTATGCATGTCTATCGCGAGGCAAATACACTAGCTGATGCCTTTGCTAACCATGCCTTTTCCTTAAGTAGCGGTTTTCATCTATTGGAGCTGTTCCGGATGAGTTTGTTTCTTTAGTGGACGATGATATACGGGGTGTTACAAAACCTCGTATGACTATTGTTTGATTCGTACTTTTTACTTGTTCTTTAATAAATTGGGGATTTTCTTCTGTTGCACACCAAAAAAAAAGTTTCCCATTTTAGTTTTAACATGTAAATGTTTAACAACAAGCAAAAAAAAAAAAAAATGTATGCATGTATTTCGGGGGAAAAAAAGGTGATTACTATATATATCTTCCACGAAAAACTGCGAACCCAGAAAAATTAACTAGAAATTAATTAGAGGAACTCTCAAAAATACTACAAAAATAAAGTATAGTCCAAAAATACCATACACTACCAAAAATTTTAAAAATTTCAAAAATACCACAAAACTTTTTTTGTTCCAACAATACCAAAAATTTGAAATAGTTTTAAAATTTATAGTTTAAATCCTAAAACTCCAAAGCCAAACTCTAGCCCCTTCAAAACTAAACCCTAAACTCTAAACTCTATTTAGTGAATCCAAACCAAATTTTAAATTTTAAACCCTTGAAATTCATTTTCTATGTTTGTGGTATTTTTGAAACATTTGAGACTGTGCAGTATTTTTGGAACTGCTGGGAGTGTGTCATTTAAAATTTGAATTCTTTTGATAGTATTTAAAGGATTTCTCAATTAAGTATGGTGTTTGTAATTTGAATTATAACTATGCATTTGGAAACCTTGATATTGTCTTTTTTATAATGGTTTATATCTCTTACTTTTAGGTTTAATGCACTAGTTCTTTTTTTTTTATTGAGAAAATGAAAATGACGTCGGTGGAGCTGTTTTTCTCCTATAAAAAAAAGATACGCTTTTGTTAAGTATGAAGTTTTAGAAGACACTAACGCGACGACGTGGAGATAAACCAACATCTATACTATTAAAGGAGGAGCACATTTGTAGAGGAAGTCATAGAGTTTGAAGATATTTACAATGCTTGCCATTAGTAT
>OVBE01010019.1:0-15429 GCA_900406425.1 Iberis pinnata
ATTGATTGCATTTTTACCTTTTCTTGCTTTTACTCTGTTTTGCATCCAAAAGTATTTCAAGCCTTTCTCTGTTTTTATGCTTTTTACTTTCGTTGCACATAGGACCTTTTAGAAACTAAAACCCCCTTTTAACATTGGCTTGAATTTAAAGCATCCAATACATCCACATTGCTTAGTACGCTCCCATTATGGATTGACATAAAACCCATCATCCATACTACAACGATGGGTTGATTGATAACCTAGGGACCCAAAATCCCTATTATCATTATGGAATAGAAAAGTTGTTCTGGATGGGAACCATGGTCAAATAAGAAGATGGCTGAAGTAGTGGGTAATTTTTTTTTTGGTAGTTAGTATAACTAGTGCTGACCTTTTATTTGTAAGTTATAATTTATCGTTCCTGTGTTTATCAAGTTTGGCTATTAACAAACAGTTTGTAACAAATAAGAAAGGCTGCATGCCTTTCTTTATCTATGTAATAACCTACATTGGTGAATGCAAGTGTAGTATGTTTGAAGCTGTTTACTATACGAGAACCTAATAAATAGTAGACAGAGTACTGATATAGATAAGCAACGTAAGACAATGCGTAACTGAAAATGTTAAGTGACTGAAAATGTATAAGAATGATAACATAACCAGCAAATAAGATAATTTCTGTCAAGAGTCAAGGGTCATTTTTAAACAAGAGACATAAGTTTGTAAGTTTTAAACAAAGGTCATTGAGGGGGTACGAATGATGGTGAAGTTGGAAGGTTTAGAACAGACTGAAACACAACCATCCCGTAGTTCATCGTTGTTACATTCAAAATCTCGTTAGTGAGCAAGGAACATTCATCTATGCGATCGAGAGCATGTTGTTCCATGAGGACAATTGTTTCAACACCAGCGAGAACTAAACAAAGATATGCAGAATTTTCGTTGAGTAGAAAATTAAGAAAAATCAAAATCAATCTAGTAAGGAATCACCTTTGCTTTGGACATGGAATTCGAAATCAATCATGTTAACTTGAAAAGCTTCCAAACCAATGGCCCTGCATGGAAGCGCAACTCCATGGCGACTGATGAAATAAGGCAATAGTGTTGTTAGGAACTTAAGCTCACGCTGCACTTCAATCTCTGCAAGTTTGATGGGGTTACAGTCCATAACTTATATTGCGCGTTTCTTGAGGTCAATGACCAATCCAACCCAATGTCCAGTCCTAATAAGGATGGCCATATAGATCATGTCAATGTTGGTGTACCAGTTAGGAATCTTTGAGATAGGAAGTGTTGAATTGCCTGAGAACTGAAATTTGTTTTGTCAGTAATGCGCAAAAAGGACGCCCATAGTTGCTTCATCTCACTAACCTAACTACTGGGGACGAAATCGAACTTGCAATATAGGAATTGATCACATCTTTTCTGAACAAAACGGAGCACGACATCGAGAACCTAGTGGTGAAGACAGCAACAAAACGTTAACATAAAAATGAGTAGTGCTTATATTAAAAGAATATAGTGTGAGAGTGAAATATGGAAGCTACCATAAAATTTATGATACTTACATTTGGTTGCCAGATCTTTGTGGGTTAAATAAGGTTAAAAAGACTATGTTTTCTACGCTAAAGGTTTGACCAAAGTCGTACACTCTGTAAGAACCACGTATCTGTAAGCTAAAAGAAGCGTTGAAAGTGTAAGTTAGTGTGAAGTCATAGTGGTCACCTGGAAATCTAGAATACGGAGCGAAAGTCGTTGCGCTCATCTTTTGCAGGCGCCTAGAAAGCTTTGAACTCAGAAATTAGAGGAGATAGAGTGAATTCCTCGGTATCTACCTCCTCAACAGATGATAGGAGTATTGTCTCCTGTGTGTTTACAACATGCTGATTCTTTTTCTTTGGTGGTGCAACAATAGGAGGAGTGAAAGTATCAGGCTTTGACCGCACCCTGCAACTTCTTCAGACAACTGCTTTTTTTGGGGGTGGCTTACTCTCTGCCTGTCTCTCCCTCTTTGTAGGCGTAGTAGGATATGGTTCATCAACCTGAGCCCTTTTTGTTGTGGTCTGCGCTCGTTTTCTGGCCGCCTGCTGAATGTTCAACAATGTTTCCGTGTCATCTATGTCTTCATCAACGGTAGATTGACCAACATTTTTCTCCTGAACGTATAACAAAAATATATGCTATAAGTAAATGGATATGTGAAGTAAACATGTGAACCAAACATGACGAGAGTTCTCCTAGGTTAGCTTTGGTGTCCGAGAGCATCCACTTTTCTAAATGTCTCGTACACCAAAATACCTTCGACGATGCAAGGGAACTGAGTTTATGAAAGATGTTTGTAAAGTCCATTAAAATATTGGCATCCTTTGTGCTCTCAACATATGAAATGGGAGAAGCCTAGTTTAGATGTTGGTGTAATCATCAATGAATATTACACACTAGAAACAAAAATGCTTATTACACATTAAACAGTACCTTGATCAAATCCGCTGCACTTACACCGGGTGAGGGAAAGTGGTTTACATTACCTTGTATTTGATCCCCTAAGATTGGAATCTTGTCATTATGATGCTGGGAAGAATTATCTGCTTTGGTTTGTTCTTAACCTCTAGATTGTGTTAAAATAAGAGAGAAGGACGGAGGTTGAATATTCATAGGGGGTGGTACGACATTTTCGGTAGGATTACTGGAACTTGTTCCTGTATGATGGTGACCAACCCCAAAAATCGGTGGTTGACCAAGACCTGAAGGAGCACATAGGTCGTATACGAGTATGAGTAGGCTAAATATAGTAGTAGATATTGCATAAGTTAAAGGAGAGAGATTGTTTTTCAATACCAGGTATAGCCGTAGCCATGTTTTCTGCAGAAGGAACTTGAGATAAATGGAGATCAATCGATGGAGTATCAATATCATTGATGTTTGCCGAATGATAAACACTCTGGTGAGTGGTAGAAGGTTCGACAGCTGCTTCGTTGACCCCCAGCTGACCATCTGAAAGGAACAGGAAGAAGCATCATATTTCTGAGTTGTTCTTCATATACAAACTACAATTAGCAGATGAATAGGATAAGTACAAATAACATTTGATAAAAAGAGTTGTACCGGTTTGATTGATTTCCAAGTTGGTGTGCTGGATATTTGGAAGAGGTGTTTGCATAGGCGACATTGATGAAGTTGATGAAATCTTTTGTCATGGAGATGTTGAGTCCTTTTGAGGGACATAGACTTCTTCCGTAGGAAAGGAAGAAGAAATACCACAAATTACATTTGAAATTACTTCGTTTGCTTGCACCTTTGATTGTAAACCGGGGTACTCGTCCAGAGGAGTTGTTTCATTTTTCCTCATAATGACACCTCTGAAGTCTGCAACCGTGAATAAGCAAAAAGACAATGGAAGAAAACAATTACGTTGGAAATATAAGCTTTATGGAGAAGCAAAGGTATCCGATAAACACATACCAGTGAATGAAGTATCAACTTCTAGGATTGTTTTGGACATGCTTCCTTGTTGAATGAGTTTCTCGACATTTTTGTACATCTTCCCAACAACATCATCAAAGTGGGTTACGAGAGTCTTTGCAACAACATAGATTATGTGTGTTATCAGACTCCTTGTATATTCTTCAAATGCAGGCAAAGTTTGTTCTATAACCATAAAACTGATCTTATGGGTTAGTGATTCTTCATTGAACGTAGTGTTTCTGTCTGAGGCACTATATCTACGGGCGTCATTGTTGGGGAGATCAGCCGCAATACTCTCTTCCTCGTTATCATCTCTTCGAATGTTTCCGCCCTCAGATTGCTTCTTTTCTTCCTCAGCCCTTTTGTGTGCCTCGATAACATCTGCAGTACGGAGACCAATAGTCCAGGAATTAGCCTCGAAAGGGTGTTCATCAGCTATCAACTAAGGAGATAATCGACATCGGGGTCATCTTGGTCAGCATCTAAATCAAATTCAGCCACTAAATGAGGGGCAGCTTCACTGAGTAATGACAAAACTGGAACCTGTGTATTGATAAACAAATCAAGATGCAGATGTAAGAAAATCAGATTAGTACTTGGAATTTGAATTGCATTATAGTAGTCCGACTACTAATGTAAGTGATAAAGAGCATATTTTAAATTTTAGATAACTTACTTCTCCAACCATGTTCAGCAACCTGTATGTTTTGTTGTTAAGGTGGAGGTAAATGGGACATATGAAAGCAACAATCTCATCAATTCGCACATTGCGTTCGAGCATTGATTCAATTTCTGCATTTCCTGGAACCGGAGGACAACAAGCGACAGTGACAAGAAGCATGGCATGCGAGAATCCTTGAATAGCAGTAGTTGGTTGTGTAAAACTGAATGGGTCCTTTGACTTAGTGCTGTCAACAGTCAATGAGAAAGACTCCCTTCCCCAAGGGTAGTTGATGTAGTTATCAATGTCCAGCAGGTGTTCAACTCTATCTTTTGTTATTGGTTTTGTTGTTCGAGATGGGACACATAATACCATCAACGATGAAAAGAAGTGCTAACCTAAACCTTGTCTCAAGGTCTTTGTACTTCTTGCCTTGCACAAGTTTTTGATGAATCCAGGAAGTGGTAGACCTTTTCTCTCCATAAAAAAGTTTATTCCAGATACTTTGAAAACTATGATTTGCTTTACCTTGGCTTTTTTCTTTTGTAGAAGTCTTTTTTCTTTGCAGCCTCAGTCTCTGCCTTGCAATTTAATCTAGTTACAATAGCAAATTCTTTTAGACCATATCTTATTGGTTTTCCAGCAAAAAGCCACCATAGTTCATTCTGGTTTTTCGTCACCAATTGTCTTGATAGTAGATAGTGAACAAATACAAGGGAGAACTCGTGCTTTTCCATTTGCATTATGAAATTTAAGTGAGAGTTCATCAGCAACTCCAAGTGATCCTCATCCAAGGCTTGTTTTATGTTCTTGATGGCTCTCAAATTAAAATATTTATTAACCCTGGCTTTGTCATCAGGTTTGTAGTTTAGTTCAAATAAACGGGAAGGGAGTTCATGGTCCGTGTCTTCAGCCATAGTTTATCTGTCATAGCAAGAAAAAATTAAACAGAATACTCGAACTACCATAAATAAATAGCCAATATACCAAATTTAATTTTGCTTACAAAATACAATAATGAAAAAAAACAATGCGCAGGTGTTTAGAACGCTGAGGAGGAAGATAAACAGTGCAGAATGTGGAATTGATGATCTAACCCTAATCTCTGACAAAAATTCTTTTTTTTTGTGTACGATTAATGAGGAAGATGAAAACTGTGGGTCCAAATGAAATATAATTCCACAGATGTTAAAATGTTTTCAAAAATTTATATAACAGTCAGAGAAAAGTATTGCATGCCTTTGAAAAGGGAAGGAAGACGATGAACAATATACCAAATAAAAAGGAAGAAAACAAATTACTCTCAGCAATCAATTAAATAGGAATAAAGATATGCAAAGTGGATTGAGGTTTGAAGTTTAATTTTTTTATATGAACTATTGTTTCAATCGTGCCCTAATCAAGAAACAACTTTTTAATTTAGGGCTTGCTAAGGGAAGACGACCGATTTAACAGAAATTTCACATAAAATAATGGTTGAAGGAACTAACCTTCTTTAAACACGCAAATGCGACTTTTTTCTTCTTCAGTCTTTCCTATTCTTGGTAATGTATCTTCTAATTTCGAGTGTAAAAGGTTCTTTTTGTTAATGGAGAGTGATTTTAAGTTAATAAGAGAAATGATGTATTTGAACACTGGATTAAAGGATGCAGTTGAGAGAAAACCGTAGAAATTAATGATCGGTTTCCATTGAAGAAGGTGAGAGAAAGTAAGACTTTTGTGAAAACAATTTGAAGTATAATTTCAAATATTCTCTGCAAAAGCATAGCTAGGCAAATAGGTAGACAGTTGTTTTTCAATGGGTAATATCGCATATAGTTTATAATATCGTGCGAGAGAGAGTGACGCTCTAGTAGTAGACGTTATTTACTTAATTATAGGTAATGTCGCTGATATATGTTGCAATTTTCCATATTTAAATGGATATTTTATGTACACTATTTAATTTTATATTTAATTATATTTTGAAAATAATATATTAAATATTATATTTTACTACAACATATAAATAGTATGATATAATTTTATTCAAATATTTAATATCTTGATTTTTAACTAATAAATATAGTATTTATAATTAAATATATATATATATATATATTATTTTTTATATTATTTGTAAAATTAGACTTGTAAAATAAAAAATCAATCTCTCGCATAACACAAAGTATCAACTAGTATAATATCATAAAAAATATCTTTCTTAATATTTAGTAGATTATGGTTTTTAGTCATTAATAATAATAATAAAAAAGGAAAATAGAAAACACTTCTCTCAGAGACTCAGTTTTCTAAAAGCAAATTCTAGATATTCTTTCGCCGGAGGCGGGCCGACGCCACCAGTTTCGCCTCCCCCTGTCCTTTGCTTTATTTTGCATCTTCTCAGCTAGAATCGATGGTATTTCTTTCTCGTCTACGGTCTCTCATCGACTTTCTTTTTGTTCCGAGATTTTATCTTGGTATTCGCCTGTTCAAGTCCTCTTGTCACCAGGATCTGAGTTGTTGTGTAATCCCTTCGCCTGAAAAGCGACGATTTTCTCTGGCGAGACGGCTCCTGTTGTGAAGCACTGACTCTAATTCTAGCATTTGGGCTTTCTTGGTGGTGACACCGGCTCCTTTCCTTCCGTGATGGTGCTTCACCGGTTGTTAGTGATTTCAAGCATGTCTGGTTGGTGGTTGGTCCATCTCTTCCTAGCTCTTCTATCGGCCGGCTAAGTTGAGGTTTGTTCCTTCTCCTCTTCTTGGCCTATGTGGTTGGCTTTGTCGTCTAGTGGTTCTTGTGTCCCATTTTTTTTTTTTGGTTAGGCTATTTCTTCTCTGGTGAAGGAAGTTACTTTCGGCTTGGGTGGTGTTTTCCTTTTGGATGACTTAGGTTTTTAGTCACTAGGTGTTGATCGACTAATTGTCTTTTGCCTCGAGTTATGTTGCTTTTGTCTTCTCTGTCTTGCTGCTTGGGTTCTTGGTCTTCGTCTTCTCCTCTTAGTACCTTTTTGATTTTGTCGAGGTGATTTGTTGTGGTGGATTAATGTAGTCGGGTTGGTCAAAGATCCCTCTTTGTCTCTACTCTCAGTCCAGTTCAAAAACTCCTATTCTTATCAGACTTTTTTGGCGTTCCTTTGGCCGTGTTAACTCGACTTGCCTATTCTAGAGGTTTGTGGTTTAATATGTGAGTAAGGTCTCATCAGTTGTAAGCTTGCGATCTCTTTTCTTTGAGGTAGCCCGATTCGCTATATGAACATTCCTATACCGCAATAATAAGGTATCGGAGGCCTTTGTGGTTTACGTTTTTAAAGGTACAGTCGCTCGAGCGCATGAGTTTCCTAGCATGGAGGATTTGACGCTTTCTGGGACATTAATTTAGCTAGTTTGATTTTATTTGTCTAGTTTTATGCTTGTTTTAGTTTGTAATGTCACTTTCTTTTTTTGATAGAGCATTGTTTATGGGAAATTTGTATTTTCCGCTAATTTTTTTTTTTTTTTTTTGGTGTTTGGTTTTACAAACGGTTGGTTTTGTGATTTCAAGTAATATTCTAATTGTAAGTGGAAAAAAAATGATGGTTTTTAGTAAATTTGTTGATGGTAGTTATTTTCAAGTTGGTTCTTCTATTTTGTTGGGCCTTTTTATGGGTTTGTAACTATGTGAACATTTTATAGTGAATGCAAAACACAAGCTGAGAAAAAAGTATATTATCTTCACTCTCATGATATGGATCCATTTTCTTATATGAAAATTACAATTTTGTCCATTCAAATGCAACCACACGATTAAATCGAACTTTTTTTTTTGTTCGAATAAGTTTTTCTTAAGAATCAGATTGATGAAGATGAAAGATAAGCGGGAGAATATTGTAGTTGTGTCTCTCCGATCATGGCTTTGGCTGTCTCGGTTCAATCACATTTCGCCATCAAACCTGTCCGACGAAACCAGTTCAAGAGTCGTAGTCCTAGTAGCTTCTGCTCGTGTTTCAAATCGAGGCCTGACTCATCGTACCTCCACTTCAAGGAACTTGCTTGCTTGGTTTCCAAGCCGGGTTTAGTCACTAGACGAAGACAAAAGTTCCAGGTGAGAAATGAGAAGATTGTTTCTGCATTTTGATTTCTTCTGATTTTCAAATTTGCTTGATTTTGGGGGTTTAGGTTCGAGTTGGGACGGGAGGAGAGTTGGCCGACGGTGGAAAAGTAGCCGATTCACTTGCTTCCGATGCACCGGAGTCGTTTTCTTGGTCCTCTGTGATAATCCCGTGCGTATTGATCAATCTAAGATTTCTCAATTCTTGAGTTATACAAAGTTAGAATGATCTCTCTACATTGCACTGATTTTGAGAGTAATTTGCTTATATCATAGGTTTTTGTTCCCGGCTTTGGGAGGGTTATTGTTCGGGTATGATATTGGGGCTACCTCTGGTGCTACTCTCTCACTTCAGGTTCACCTAAATACTCTACTTTTATTTGTGCCCTACACTGCACTAGAACCTAAACCTAACATTACATGTTGTTGAACAGTCACCTGTGCTCAGCGGAACCACATGGTTTAACTTCTCACCTGTTCAGCTAGGACTTGTGGTATTATACTATCTGGAGTTGATGTTCTGTATTTAAACCGTTGAGTTAGCAGAAAGTAATTGTCTTCACTGCATTTGTTGTGTAGGTTAGCGGATCCTTATATGGAGCCCTCCTTGGTTCACTTCTTGTCTATGGCATTGCAGATTTCCTTGGTAAAACTAGTTTTTCTTTACTTACTTCTTTAGTGGTTGCAAGCATCTCATTATGGTTATTTTTCTTCTCATTTAAAATGAAGGAAGAAGGCGGGAACTTATTATAGCTGCTTCTCTCTATCTACTTGGGTCTCTGATTACTAGCTGTGCCCCTGATCTTAATATTCTCCTAGTTGGAAGGCTTCTCTATGGCTTGGGCATTGGTTTGGTGAGCTCTGGAAATCCTGAATGTTTATCATTTCTTTGTCCTTTTATGTATACTTGTTTTGGCTTGATAGGCAATGCATGGGGCTCCCCTCTATATTGCGGAGACATGCCCATCTCAAATCCGTGGAACTCTAATATCTCTCAAGGAACTATTCATTGTTTTGGGAATTCTGTTGGGTTTTTCTGTGGGAAGCTTTGAGATTGATGTAGTTGGAGGGTGGCGATACATGTATGGATTTGGTACGCCTGTTGCTTTGCTGATGGGGCTAGGCATGTGGAGTCTCCCTGCATCTCCTCGCTGGTTGCTTCTTAGAGCCGTCCAAGGTAAAGGCCCTTTACAAGAATACAAAGAGAAGGCGATGCTTGCCCTCAGCAAATTACGTGGCAGACCTCCAGGTGATAACATGTCTGAGAAGTTAGTCGATGATGCTTTATTATCTGTGAAAACGGCATATGAAGATGAGAAATCTGGGGGAAACTTCCTGGAAGTATTCCAAGGGCCTAATTTGAAAGCTTTGACAATTGGTGGAGGTTTAGTCCTTTTCCAGCAGGTGAATCTTCTTTGCCGTTGGCATTTGGATTAATGTTCGAGTTTAAAAATAATTCGTACTCTGCTTATCGTGACAGATTACTGGACAGCCAAGTGTTCTTTATTATGCGGGTTCGATTCTTCAGGTATGCTTGCTTTAATATCGAAATCACCTACTGATTTTTATGGGATATCTCATAAGACGTTGTACTCACTTTCCTATTCAAAGACGGCTGGATTCTCTGCTGCTGCTGATGCAACCAGAGTCTCTGTTGTTATTGGTGTTTTCAAGGTAAATATTTCCTTTGTTAACATGCTTCCGGTTATTTGATATGGACCTCTACAATTGATAATGTCCGTGCAGTTACTGATGACATGGGTAGCTGTTGCGAAAGTTGATGATCTCGGCAGACGACCTTTACTGATTGGAGGTGTTAGCGGCATTGTACGAATCCATTCTATGTACCTGTCTTCCAATATCTTGTTTTCTGAATTATAGTGAAGTCTTTTAATGAAAAATAAACTTTTTTTTTTTGATCTTCTAAATTCCAGGCATTGTCCTTGTTTCTACTGTCAGCATACTACAAGTTTCTTGGAGGCTTCCCTCTTGTGGCTGTGGGTGCACTGCTTCTATATGTTGGTTGTTACCAGGTTTGTTCTCTAGCTCATTTTAGCAGTTAGCTCTATAGTTTTGTCGCATAGAAGACTGTAAATTTTGGCTGTGCTAGTAGTCTCAGCCAATATTATCAGTTCCCTCACTGTCAGCTTTGTCTTTTTCCTGTGAACCAGATCTCATTTGGACCCATCAGCTGGCTAATGGTGTCAGAGATATTCCCACTTCGTACAAGAGGAAGAGGGATCAGCCTTGCAGTTCTTACAAACTTCGGCTCCAATGCTATTGTGACCTTTGCATTTTCACCTTTAAAGGTACTTTTTCTGTTCCTGCTAGTCAAAATTCCTCTGCTGTTATTTAGTAAACCTCCAATCAGAACATGCATGCTCTGCAGGAGTTGCTTGGAGCGGAAAATCTCTTCCTTCTCTTTGGGGCCATAGCATTAGTATCGCTTCTGTTTGTAGTACTAGTAGTTCCAGAGACAAAGGGTCTCAGCTTGGAACAAATTGAATCAAAAATCTCGGAGTAAAACTTTGAAAAACATGTTTGTTAATAACTTCTGGTAAAATAATCAGCTATACTCTTTGTAAGATGACATATATCATAATCTATGGGAAAGCCAAAGCCTTTTCATGCTTATATAAGTAGTAACTGGATATTTCTGGTTCGTGATGGAAGAGACTGGGAGATAAGCATTAAGGTTGATAGTTTGGAACATCAGCACTCGGGATAGTATATCTTCTGCTTTTCCACCTATGTAAGAAAACTACTAATGTCTCTCACAAATTTTTTCATGTTTAAATTATCAGAAAAGAAGTAGCTTTACTGGGACATTAGACATGTCAGTATGCTTCCACGATTTGCGAACATTCACATTATAAGACCCAATTTGTAGCCAAATAAGATAGTTTCAAAATCAAATACCAAAAACCATAGCTTTCTTCAACGTCCGTCATGTAGGATTGTAACATCTTCATAAAAGAAATTAGCCGTTGAGGAAGATGTTGTCAGTTGTGTTAATGTTTCACTGCTTATATTAGCCATACCAAATTCAGCTGTATCAAATGATATGTTTGGAACATTGACATTTTTCTCCAGATATTGTATAATTTGTCTCATACCAGGCCTGTTTTCTGGGTTACTCTCTGAACAGATCATGCCTATCTTCAAAAGCAGCTTGGCCTCATCAGCGTCATCAGGTCCAAAGATTCCTAGTTTATTGTCAACAGTTTCCATCAATGTATCATTTTTCCCACAGGTTGCAACCCACTTAAGTAAAATCATCTGCTCGGATGGTCTATCAGGGTCTACTGGTCTTCTCCCACAAACTACCTCAAGGATGAAAGTTCCAAATGCATATACATCGGTTTTCGTAGTAGCCACTCCCATAGAAGTAAGCTCCGGTGCCATGTAGCCAATGGTTCCTACCACACGCGTAGCTTCGAGATTCTGGCTACGGTCGTGAAATCTTGCAAGCCCAAAATCTCCCAACTTTCCATTTAGTTTGGCATCCAAAAGAATGTTGCTAGCTTTTATATCACGATGTAGCACAACTTGTTCCCACTCTTCATGAAGATACAGAAGAGCAGAGGCTACTCCTTTGATTATATTCAATCTCTCAGACCAAGTAAGCTCTCTCCGTTTGTTTGTTTTGAACAAGTAGTCATCAAGGCTTCCATTTGGCATGAATTCATACACCAAAAGCAATTCACCTTTTCTTCTGCAGTAACCAAGAAGCTGCACCAAGTTCTTGTGTTTTAACCTTCCCATACTAGCAATTTCTGCAACATACTGTCTCATCCCTTGCTCTGCATCATGGTAAACTCTCTTAACCGCAACTTCTGTACCAGAAGTAAGTTTTCCTTTATAGACTTTACCAAAACCTCCAGCTCCAAGTATCTCACTGTCGTTAAAACCATTAGTTGCTTTGTAAAGCCTCTTAAAGGAATACCTTTGTGGGATATATTCTTGTTCCCACTGTTCAAGCACCTCGGTGTACTTCCTTCTCTCATAAAGATACAAAACTCCTCCTAGCATCATCAAAAAGGCAATTGATGGTATAGTAGCAACTAGGATTAGCTTCAATGGTGAAGGTGGTGTTGGTGCAGGTCGACTAGGAGGATCCAAAATCTTTGAAATGTCAAGGCTTTCTGCTACTCCGCCTTTCTTGAAACTCCATCCAAGGATATACTCGTCACTTTTGACTGTTCCTGTGGATGCTGAGAAACCTACAAACATAGTCTCATTGAAAATTTCTGAAATGTTGATGGATCTTGACAGGAGAGGCACACTTGGTTTGATGGATCTTGACAAGTAAGACGAAACTGGCTTTGGAGATGGTACTGGAGCTAACGTTACATTTAGCAGTTTCTCTGTTCCATCGTAATCTATCCAGATCAGTATACTTTTTCCACCAGCAAGCTTCAAGGTTACGTTCTTTCCCTCTGCATCATTAAAGTAACTAGCTTCCGCAGATTCAACAGAGACTATACTGTTAATATCAATACCCACATGGTTACCACTTTTATCTAACGATTCAGAACTATCATTAGTGTCTAGCTCTATAGCAAGGATATGATTTTCAGTTCTGTTATCGTTTTTCTTATTGAAAAGGCCTAAATCTGAAGTTGCACCACCGGCATACTTGAGGTCTGTTGTTGGAGATATGACAAAAGCCATTCCTTGACCATCACCTTGCAATGGCAACATTACAAAGACAAACTCTGTTGAAAAGGATGTCGAGGCTGTGAACTTTATAGGGGTTTTGTGGAAAGCATGGCTTGTGCTCTTTGTTGTATTATTTGTGAGATGCAATCGGCCATCATCATCGATTGTTGCCATGCCATCGAGATGCAGGTCTGCTTTGTTAAAGTCATAGTGCCGAAATTGATCCCTGTCTTGAGCTAAGACCAAAGACATCACATGGACATGGATACATATTATTATCCAGAAACCAGTTGATCCAGCCATGTAGAACATCAATGATCTTACTTAGGTTGTGAATCTCAGGTTCTTCTGCAGTGTCTTTTCCATGAGAATTGTGGTTTCTTTCTAAATGAAGAAAACCATGAGTTGACGTGGAAGACACAATCAAAGAAGAGCTAAGAAAGATTCTTTCCTTTTTTTGAATAGGTAAGAGAACACTGCTTGTGTTATTATCCAGATGTTTTTTTAAACAGTTGTGTGGGTTCATTTCTTTGGATATATTAATATGAAAACTCAATTGGTTATTATAGGTACGTGCACACTTTTTACAAAAATATTCTAAGTCAAGAAATTTAACTTCTTTGACTTGCTCAATGATGAAGTATCATAATCAATTTACATATGGAATATAACCATTGACCAGGGGGAATTCACAATGTTAAAACTCTATTTGGTGATTTATGTATGTGGGTACTTTCTGTATGTATTTCGCTTGTAACCCGATGTTTTTGAACCCTATGGTAGCTTCTGCTTCACGTACCAAATATTCTTATGACTAATTTGTGTTTCAAACCCCTCTTATTTGGTATTTTGATATTCCTTAATATTCTCTCAACCCGATAATTTCACAAAATAAATCTCGGTGGAACACGGTTGCTTGATTTCCGAGCATCAAACTCCGTTGGTGCTTCTCTTTTTGACAATACTAAGGCATTAATCGCGCGTTCGTGCGGACTGGATTTATGGATTTAATGTTTCCACTCGTCATTGTCAATTATTTTGCTCTTTTCTTCTATTTATAAGTTTTTTATTTATTAATATATTTGTTCTTTTGTTTATAAACTTTTTTTGTTCATTATTTTAGTAATATTTGTTTGCCACTTATTAAAATTATATCAAGAAATGGTATTATTCTATTCTCAAGAGGGAGAATTAATTAACACACTAAGTCGCGACTTAAAATTATAATTACAATTAGAAATTTCGTTTGGGTTTAGGTTATTTTTCGATTTAGAGTTCTTTAAAAGGGAAATTTTGAGAGCTAATGGAGAAATCAAGCCCTAAATCCTTCTGATTCGAGACTTGATTTCTCTCTAAAATTGATTCGTGGCTTGATTTCTTCCTTAATTCTCAAAATCGTCTTTATGAAGAATCATAAATCGAAAAAACAACCCAAACCCAAACACAATTTCGAATCGTAATTATAATTTTAAATCGCGATTTAGTGTGTTAATTAAATGTGGGGAAATCTAAAGAGAATCCTCAGTTTGGAGAGTTTGATAAGGAATCGACTAATTTGTGTAGTACACTGATGAGACAACATGTTCGGGGGAAATAGTGTGAGTTGATATTGTTCAGGGGAAAAAAATCGTCAACCCATTGAACAATCATGTCTTTCTGCATACAAACAAAAAACAGTTACTTTTCTTGATAATATAACCTATTTAACTACTGAAGCATTGTCACTTATTTTTTTATAAAAACTATGACAATATTTTTTAGTGGTATAGTATTTTGAATATCGTGTTACCATATTCTTTGAACTAAACGTTGAAAGAAAGCCTAGCCAAACCAAGAGAGACTTGTTGAGGTCGAAGCGGAAATAATTCATCTACAAAAGGAAATAGAGAAACTTTCCTACATTTTTACCATTGAAGTGTTCATACAAGAGGAGGATAATGCTTTAAAAGATGATTTATGTTACTCTCTTGTAAATACAAGTATGAATCCGGATGCACAACTTATATTAGCAAGTTTGGTGTTGCTTGCATATGATATTGTTAATGAAGAGAGTCATCTGCTAAATAATACACTAATAATCACGTTTAGTGCTTGTGCTACTTTCAACGTTGACGAGTCAGACACATATCTTGATCAACTAAGAGCATCTCCATTGGAGAAACCCAAGATTGTTTCTTAACTCATTTTTAATTCTCTTTTATATTTAAATTTTTGTTTAAGATACTTAAAAATCTTAAATCAAAATTTTTCATCCATTGGTGAAGAATCAAAATGTTCTTAAAATAAAATTCAGAACAAGTTTATTTTTTAAACTTACAATTTCTTCTTCTTATTCATAATCATCATCATCTTCTTCTTCATTATAAATTCCTCTGTCTTCTCAATTCTTCTTCTAATTCTTATGATTCTTCTTCTTCTAAATTCTGAATTCTCTGCAAATAGAACACATTGTTCTTCAACAATTGAACACAAAAACATGGAACAAAAGCTGAAACAGAAACATTAAACTTAAAACATTGAAATTGAAATACAGAAATTGAAACCGACACATTAAACTGAAATGCAACTTAAAACTTAAACACATAAATTG
>OVBE01010020.1:0-15428 GCA_900406425.1 Iberis pinnata
TCATAGCGTTTATGGAAACGCTATGAAAGGCCTTTTATAGCGTTAATCGTGTGCTATAAATGAGACTTTTTCTTGTAGTGTAGGGAGGCTACAAACGAGATGATGGTATTGGGTGAATTACCTCTATCTTTTGTTGAAAGCATTGCTTTCAGACACTTTTGTAACAAGTGCAAGCTATATCAACCTCATTCTCGCAAAACAGCTACAAGAGACATAGTTGAGTTTTATGCCAATGGATACAAAGACTAGGTGGAACTCAACGTACCTAATGTTCACAAGAGGTATCAAGTTTAGAGTAGCATTTGATAAGATAGTGGCTGAATATAAACTTTACAACGACTACTTTCTAGAGCAAGAAAAATATGGGACAAAACGGGTTGGACCACCTACTTCAAATGATTGGGATGCGGTCGATAGACTAGTAAGTTTCTTTGTCATCTTTTACAACTCTACATTGGAAGTTTCTGCATCTACTAAAGTTTGTGCTCACCAGTGCTATGATGAGATTGTCACTGTTGAGATGAATCTCTCTGAGTTATGCTTAAGCAGTGATCTTAAGTTGCGTAAAAAATCCTATGAAATGAGAGAAAATCTTGACAAATATTGGGAAGGGTTGAAGAATATTAATAAGCTCCTGATTTTTGCTAGTGTATTTGATCCTACTAACAAAATGCAGCTTGCGAAATCTTTTTTTGAGCAGCTTTATGGGGAAGATAGTGAGGAGACCAAGAAGCTTCAAGCTTCTATTGAGGTTATTTTGAAGCAGCTATTTGAAGAATATATTAACAGAAGAGAAGAAGGCCATTTATCTTTGTCACAAGCTGTAACGCAAGTCAGTTATGTGCAAGCAGAAGAACATGGTAATCTTTCATAAATAATAGGTGTAGCAGCTGATATTCATGGCCGAAATTATAAAAGGATGAGATCCATGTATAAGGAGAAAGTTAAAGAGAATGGATCAAAGAATATGAAAAACGAGTTACAGATTTATTTGAAAGAAGATGTTGAGGAAGCAGCTATTTTCTTAGGGACAGATTATGATATATTGTCATGGTGGAGGGCCAACAGTGGAAGATATCCTGTCTTATCAGAGATAGCTAAGGATGTCTTGGCTATGCAAGTATCATCAGTAGCATCTGAAAGTGCTTTTAGCACCAGTGGAAGAATATTAGACTCGTACATAAGCTCCTTAACTCACTATATGATAGAAGTTTTGATGAGCATTGAACAATGGCTAAAGGATGATATTCACTTCACTGATAAAGGAGTAAACAACATCCAACAAATGCTTGTTGAAGTTGAACTTCTTGACAGTCTTGAAAAAGGTACAAGAAACTAGTCTTTAGTTTATCTAAAAACTTCATTTAGGTTCTTGTCTTTCTCTCCATGTTTATATTTAAACAATTCAAATTTTTGGATAATATGATTTCACGTTGCAGAGTGCAAACTTGCAGCCATCATGATATTATGATCTGACTTATGTCTTCACGTAATTTACAACTTTACACATGATCTATGTAACTTAGCTTTGTTAATTTCACTTATGTGTTTTTGTCGTTAGGTTTTGTTTTAGATGTTAACTTCTTTTCTTTGATTTATGTAGAGCTTGGATCTAGCACACATTCAAGTTTTTGAGTTTTGATTGCTTTGGAGGAGACAAGTATGCTTGATGGTCAATCAGCAATCTTGATTCTTGGAAATGAAATGCTTTGGTCCGCAATGAAATGTTTTTGTTATAAATTATTTGGTTTGATTTTTGCTTGAACTCCTAGTTGTGTGCTTGGCTAGTTTAATTTTTATTCTGTCTTTGATTATCACTTTCACTTGATTCTCAATGTGGTATCTCAATGTGGTATTGTGAGTCTGCGACATTTAAACCTTTTTCATGACAATTTGATATTGTGATTGAGTATCACGTATTGGTAATATGGTATTGTGAGTCACTGAGTCTGATAAATTGTGTTACATACTAGTTATATATTGGTTTTAATTTGAATTTTTAATTGGTTTTATTTTTTGTTATTAATATGTTTTTTAATCGGTTAGTATCCGAACCGACCGAAACCGATAGGTATCCGAACCAACCGAAACTAAAATATCTAAATTAATCGAATGGATTTTATATACCCCTAACCATACTAACCGATTCCGAACACAACTAAACCGAAATCGAATGGTTAACCGAACGCCCAACCCTAATTTTGTACATTTGTCGCAAATGGGACGTCGGGAATTCCCGTTCCCGTCCTGTTCCGTCCCGTTCCCATTCAGAAAATAAAAAGATGTCATATATGGAAATATATATTTTAATGGGACGAGAATTTCGGAATGAGTTCAGAACGGAATGAGACAGTACGAACATAACGGAAATTGTCCCCACCCCTACTTAATAGTGAAAATGAAGTAAATTCCTCTTAATAATAAATGAAGCATACATTAGAGTTTATATGTATGGTTACTTAACCTCTATCTAACTCCTAATTACCAATTAACAAATTATATCTTTACAAAGGGGTACAAATTTGGAGGAAGTCAAAATAAATAACATATTTACAAGAAATGTCATTGGATTAAAAAATTAGAAGAACAAACAAACTTAGTAGGGTTAAAATCGACCAACATGTACAATTTTTCATTCTGGTCATGACTTCAATTCCCGAAAATGTATGTTTAAACTAAAGTTTTTACTTGACCTGGTTTAAAAATGCGCGGATCCTAAAACGGGTCGAGTTTGACCCAAAAATTGTCAATAAATTAGATTCATTCCATATGATACACAGTCAATCAAAACCAAACAAGCTAAGATGCCGAGTAAGTGTTGTGTTTGACGCACATGTACCCTCGGATCTTGGATTTGAGCCACATATTTTTTTATAACGATTGAGGAATATAATATGAAATATTCCATAAACGTTATTATTTTGGATTTGGATAGTTAGTTACAAATATTTTCAATAATTTTATTGTTTAAAAAATTAATTTGTATATTTAGATATTTTCCATAACTTTTATTGTTTCGATTTGAGATTTTAATATTGTTTTTTTTTTGGTATTTTTATAGTAAAATATTTTATGTTACATAAATATCTTATGAAGATATCCATTAAACTTAAATTTTAATCCATATTAATCAAGTACTTATTTTGGAAAATTAGTTTTTCATATATATACAAAAATTAAATCATAACCAGCTCAATATCTTTTAATCCTAATACTTTACAACAAAAATATTTACAATTTCATAAAATTAGAAATATTTTATAAATTAAATTTAATCTTTAAACGAAATTTATATTTAAATAATAAAAATTAATTTATTTTACATTGGATGAAAATTTTTATTCATTTCGAATATAAATTAACCATAATCCATCTGAATAAAAAAATGTTTACTATAAAAATATTAATATCTACATTATTTATTTATAAGTAAAGAAAATTTCTATATCTTCTCAACAAAATTGACTATTAACAATATTATGGATATATTTTCTCAACATTATTTACATATAAATATAAAGAAAATTTTGGAGATGAGTTTTTGTTGTACAAGATCCCATTCAGAGGTCGAAAAATATCTTCTTCATTTTCAGCTCCTATATATATATATAAGGTACTTACAAAATAAACAAAAATTTGTTAATCATATCGATAAATCGGTTTTCTGTAGTTACTGAAACTAATGTTGACACACACATATTTTATTTATGTGTGTGTCAACATTAGTTTCAGTAACTACAGAAAACCGATTTATCGATATGATTAACAAATTTTTGTTTATTTTGTAAGTACCTTATTTGATCAGTACCTAAATATTAAACAAATTATTCAGTTTAATTGGTTTTCAATGAAACCGGATTAAAAAACTGAAAGTAATAAATACTATTTTAATTTAAGAAAATGATCAAAATTTTTAATTTTTTTTATTCGTGTCATGAAAGAGACACAACAAACAAAAATTGTATTAATAGTTTTTAAATATGTGTTTTTCTATTAAAATTTGAATTTTTAATTTTATTTTAGTTTACAATTAATATTATTCTATTAATTGAATTATAATTTGAAAATTATAAATAGTTTACTAAATATCTGATTAATTTTTTTGACTTTAATAGAATATTTACTATCTATATTCTAGAATTTGTGACTAAAAAATCGAAATACTAAATATAAAATGAATTGTGATATTTAAAAAATTAATAAAGTGGAAGTTAGCTATTTTGTAGGTTAAAAATAATTTGATAAGCACAAAATAATATTTGAAATTTCATTTGTATATGAAAAAAATAAGTTCATTATATTCTATACATATACGAGCCTTTGATTTCTTTATAATAAGCTGGACTTTACGGGTACGAATCTGGCAGAGATGGGTTCTTGTTATTAATATTTTCTATAAATATATTTAAATATTCTTTCTTTGGTTTCACTGATAAATCTGATTTCACGGGTTCGTATCAATCGAACATAAGTTTTTGTACTTCAAATTTTTTTACAGTAAATATATATAAATTATAATATCATAATTATAGTTATTTCTCTAAATATCTTTATTTACCAATTCTGTTAATCATTTTCTTTAAATTATTTTTTGTCATATGACGGGTTAAATTCAATTTTAAATGCACGATTTAATCTCTTTTTACTTTTAAAAATATGAAAAAGAATTATGATAAAACATTTTTATTTCATACTAGATTCACAGGTTTGCATCAATTAAATATAACTAAAATAAAAAATTAGGGACATATATATATATATATATTAAAAATTTACAAATTAAATATATTTGATTTTATTTAATTAATAAATTTGTTAGGTATTTTAATTAAGGAATCTTTTTGATATTGTATATCAGCAGACAAATAATATTTCAATATTTTTTTTAATTCGACCAAATATTAATTCAAATCCTATAGGTCTTATATTTGTTTTCAAACAAAATTTGAGTTATATTTATTTTTAAACGTTTCCTTTTTAATACACAAGTTTTTTAAAAATATTGTTTCCTTATCAATAAATTCGGTTACCTAAATATCCAAAAATCTAATTTAATTACATTTAATATTCTAAATTTTATGAAGATTTTGTTAGAATAAAGATTTTGTTAGAAAAACTAGGATCTCACATCGAAAACTAAAGGAAGTTTTTTTTCTTTTCCATCTCCTATATATACGATTTTTATGATTAGTTTCAATCTCACACCAGTTTTTGTGAAGTAAGTGCAGAAAATCGATCTCATCGAGAACCAAACACAAATAATATTCAGTTAAATTTGATTTTATTAAAAATAAAATTTATAAAATGAATGTGATAAATATAATTTGCTTTAATTAAGTGTCTGATTTAATCAACATTTAAAAAGTAAAATCAGATAATCAGTTTAATTTGTTTTAAATAACAACAAATTAAAAATTGAAAGTGATATTACTTTTTCATGAAAGTATCCAATGTTTTATTTATTTTTTCTTCTAAATTTAGTTTAGTTCATGAAAGTGATAAATATTATTTAAATACTTATTATATCAAGTTAAACACTTATATAACTATCTTAAATAATATATAAAAAATCTCAATAAAAAATATTTTGATTTCATAATATATTCACGAATTTTTATCAATCGAATATAACTAAAATAAAAAAATTAAGGTATATATATATATATATATAGATATATATTCAAAATTTTGAAATTAAATATATTTGACTATATTTTTGTTATATATTTTAATTAAAGAATCCGTTTGATATTTTAGCTAAGGAGACAAATATTATTTTAGTATTTTTTATTTCTTCCAATTATTAAATCAAATCTTATAAGTTATATTTTTATTTTTTGAAATTAAGTTATATTTAAGAAAAATGTTTCCTTTTTAAAACACAAATTTTTTTTATAATAAAATCTTTACTTATTTATAAATTCAGTGACCTAAATATCCAATATTATGATTCAATTATATTTAATATTCTTATATTTAAGAAGATGTTGTTAGAAAAACTAAGATCGCACATCGAAAATAGAAATGAAGTCTCCTTCCTTTCCAGCTCCTATATATATGAGTTTTAGAATTAGTTTCAATCTCATATCAACTTTTGTGTAGCAAGTGCAAAAAAAAAAACAATTTAATCGAAATCCAAGCACAAATGATATTCAATTAAATTCGATTTTATTGAAAATAAAATTTATAAATTGAATGCAATAAATGTTATTTTCTTTAATAGTGTAAGTGTCTGGTTTAATTAACATCTAAATAGTAAAAATATATTCGGTTTAGTTTTTTTTTTAATAAAAAATTAAAAATTCAAAGTGATAAATATTATTTTGGTTCATGAAATTGATCCAATGTTTTATTTATTTTTTCTTATAAATTTTGGTTAGTTCATGAAAGTGATAAATATTATTTAAATACTTATTTTATCAAGTTATACACTTATATGAGCACCTTAAATAATACATAAAAATTCAATAAAAACATATTTATTTCATAACATATTCACATGTTACATCTTTTACTTTTAATGGAAAAAAACAAACGACTGATAAATTTAATCATCTATTATATAAAAATTTACATTTTTAAACTTATTTAGTTAATATTTACAAGATTTTGTTTTTAAAAAATTTATGATCTCTGAGCATTGCGCGGGTTACTACCTAGTTAAATATATATTTTTTAATGAAATGTTTAATTTATTGATCGAAAAAACGAAAACAATTCTTATTTACAAGTGAAATAGACTGAGATAAAGAATGGTAAAAAAATGCTGGAAAAAGATAGAAAAAGCCGCCTTCAGGTGTAGTGGGTGCTCATGGGTGCCTCATTAAAACCCAACAGTAAAAAATCCTATGGGATAAAACCAATACTGGGAAAAAGAGTACAACCCAATGAGCACAACCTAAAGGCATAAGACATCATGCTGAAAAATGGCAGGCAATAGATGCTCAGGATGTATGGAAGCCCATCGAGTATTCAACTGAGATGGTAGGGAATGTGCATGTGTGTGGAGGCTGGCCAAGCGGTCTCTCAGGGTACGCTGGATGTTCATAGTGAGATATGCATGTGAACTTTGAGTATTCCCATGCCGATGACTTTTTCGCTCGTGCCAAATATGGTAGATGGTGGATTGGAAACACATACCTAGGAGTGTACGATCGCACAACGACAGCGAAGTATGACGAAGGGAGGATAGTGTGGTGGTCCAGTCCGGGGACAGTTGGTGACGAAGCAAGCTGGTTGTGAGGTCTGACCATATCGTGAAGGAGAAAGGACATGCGAAAAAGAGATGATCACGGGTTTCGTCTGGTTCTTCCACATAAGGGGCAATGTTGAACCGCTCTCCAAGTACGCATCTGTCATCAAGAACAAAAAACCAAGAGATGAAAGCATATCGGGGTATCGATTTTGAGAACCAAATAGTTGACCATTGCTTTTTAGGATAAGAGGGACTTAGCCGGTGCCATGTCTGAGTGGAAGAGAATAAAGACTTGAAGTTTTTCAGTCCATGTTTTCACATGACCTTGTCGTTGCCGACAACGGGATACGGGATAGGCATGGTTACAAGATGATCACGGAGCTGCCGAAGAGCGTGGTCTATGGGCCGGAGAATGCGCCACTCTTGATTGTTTGCCGCCTATGCAACACAAGCATAGCACATAATGCGTAGCTCCCTAATGCCTTGCTCACCTATAAGAGAATACAACGGACCCAAAGAGGACCAATCTTCAAACCAAAAAGAGGTACGAGAGCCATTACTAATAGTGAAACGTAGGTATGATGCCGCTAAAGTCCGTGATTGTAGTAACTTTCGCCAAATCCACGATCCATTAGTCGAGGTTGTGGTATCCCACAAGGTTAAGTCACGAAGAAGGTAATATTGTATCCATGAAGCCCAAAGTGATCTTGTGCCCAAAATGAGACGCCAAATAATCGAGAACGAGAATACCGCCGAGGTGTCCTCAAAAGAGCGAATTCCCAAACCACCATCTTCTTTCGGCTTACACACTTATGCCCAAGCGAGCTTTGCCATGTGATGGTTGGAAGGAGAGCCCGACCACATGAAATTACTGCACATGCTGTTTATTTCTTGAAAGCATGCTTTGGGAAGCCGGAATGCTAATTGCCAAAAGTTGATGGTGCTTATGATAACAGATTTGAGAAGCTGCAACCGACCTGCAAAAGAGAGCAACTTAGATGTCCATGAGGACATGCGTGATCTAATGCGATCCAACAGAGGAGCAAAGTCAGAGCAGGAAAGCTTCTTCTTCGTGAGAGGAAGCCCGAGGTAACAGATGGGGAGTGTATCATGCTTGAGACCCAAGTATGAGACTAAGGTCAGAGTGTCTTGAGGTGGCTGTGCAGGGAGAAAGATAGAGGATTTGGCGATATTTATCTGTAAACCTAATGCTTTCCCAAGGCTATCCATGACATCCATTATACCATATAGCGAGTCAGGCGTTCCATCAGAGAAAATGAGTCATCCGCAAAACACAAGTGGGTGAGGCCAATATGGCTACATCTAGGGTGATATCCAAAATGATCGCAAGTCGCCGCTGCATTTAAGAACTTGGACAAAATGTTATTAACAATGACATATAGATAAGGCAAAAGAGCACAACCCTGTCGTAACCTTCGAGCACTTGAGAAATATCCTGCGGGCTCCCAATTCATCGAGACTGAGAAAGTCGCTGTGGAAATGCATAAGGATATCCATCTAATGAATATGGGTGGTAAACGCATGGCCTGCAAAACGGAAACAATAAAATCCCAATCAATAGTATCGAAAGCCTTTGCGATATCTAATTTTAGAGTAGAGTGAGGGGAGATTGAATGTTTATGATAATCCTTAACAATCTCCATAGCGAGCATGACATTTTCCAGTAGTAAACGCCCTTAAATGAATGTACTCAAGTTAGGTTCGATTGCATCAGGAAGAAGTACTTTTAGTCGGTTGGCAAGAATCTTGGATATGACCTTGTATAGGATGTTGCAACAAGATATGGGTCTATAGTCTGTGATCAATTGGGGATCGTCACCTTTCGGAATAAGAGAGATTACAGTCGCATTAACTCCACAAGGCAAGTGTTTATAAAGGAAGAAAGATTGGACAGAAACAATAAAATCGGCCCCCACTATAGACCAAGCCGCTTTGAAGAACTATGAAGTATATCCGTCGGGACCTAGAGCTTTGTTGTGAGGCATGGCAAAGAGAGAATCCTTAAATCTCCATGGGAGATACATGTGCACACAAAGATTCAGAATGGTGATACGGGCAATTGTAGCTAATTAAAGAAGCAAAAAGGTTAGACGGGAGTAGGGCTGGGAAAAGTAACCAGAACCGAAGAACCAAACCAAACTAAATCAATAAAATAGGTTCGGTTCGGTTTTGGATCCGATTAATTTACCCGAACGGATCTAGTTATTTAGATCCATGGTTCTCAGTTTGGTTCGGGTAAGAATCGAGAACCGAAAAAGGAACCAAAAACAAAAAGAACTGAAGAAGAACCGAAGAACCAAAGGTAATAGAAGAACCGAAGGTGGCCAACATTGACAAATTATTTCGAATAATTTTGGTTCTTTTGGTTCTTTTGGGTATTTCGGATAAAATACCCGAAAATACCCGAAAGAACCGAAAGTACTTGTTGGTTCGGTTCCGAAATGGTTCTAAATTTTTAGAACCGAACCAAACCGAATCGAACTGATCTGAATTTCTTTCGGATCCTAAATGGATCCTCTTTTGCTAGAACTGAAAGAATCGGAACCGAAGATAACCGAACTGAGCCAGACTGTTTATCCGAACGCTCAGCCCTATACGAGAAAGGAGTAAGATTTGGCCGAGACTGTAGAAAATGTTGGAAATGGTCGGCTGCTGCCTCCTTAATGGAGGATATGTCCGTGACAATAATTCCAGAGGGGGGGGGGGGGGTTGCTTGATTGTGTTCTTTGAAGCTCTAGATGATGCAACGCGATGAAAATCTTGTGTTTTGGTTACCCTCTCGAAGCCATGTGATACGTGATCGTTGTTTGAAGAAAAGTTCCTCGGCCCAGGCTAGGTGGTTCCATTCCCGAGATGCATTTTTGGCAGCCTGAATAGCTGTGGGTGTGGGCTGGCGAAGTGCCTGATCTTGGCATTTGGCAAAGATGTGCATAGGCAGCTCTTGTTCTATTGGGGAGGTCGCCAAATGTCGTGCGGTTGAGCAAGCAAAGGCTTGATTTAAGCATTTTTAACTTGGTATGAAAGAGACGGAGAGCCATTCGGGAGTGGTGTAGCGGCTGAGTTGAAGACCAATGAGTCTCCACGACCTGCAAGAAACAAGGGTGAGTGGTAAGGTAAGTCTTAAATTTAAACGGTTTTCGAATTAGAGAGTTAGGGGTGGTGAGATGAATGACGCCTCGAGCATGGTCCAAGACGCCATTGGCTTTGAGTACTGTGTACGATTGAGGGAAAGTGGCAGTTCACACGTCATTAACTAAAGCCATGTCTAGTTTCTTGCTAATATGATCACCATCTCTCTTGTTAACCCATGTGAATCGAGGGCCTATGTAAGCAAGGTCAGTTAGATCGTATCGCGTAGCAAAGTCTTGAAATTGTAATATTCCTGTCTGGCGTGAAGGATGAATGGGATTTGAGTGATCCGAATGGGCTAGAATCTCATTGAAGTCGCCAAGGATTAACCATGGAAATGACAGAGAGCCACACATGCGGTGACTTTCAAGTAAGTCCCGCCAGAGGCTTATGCAATCGACTTGGAAATTAGATGCATAAACGCAAGAGATTAGAACAACAACACTGTTTTCAAGAGTAACAAGTGTTGTAATGAGTTGAGAAGTAGTGAGAATAGGTATGACTTCAACACCAACCTTCCAGCAAACCCAAATACGGCCAAGACGATGCGCGGCGTAGTTGGTTGCATTCCATCCCGGGGGAGCAGCTTGCAAAATGCGAGGAAAATTCTCAGCCTGAACTCTAGTTTCAAGTAAACAACCAAATTGGGAAGAAGTAGTTAAGAGCCATCGCTAGAAAATTTGATGCTTGCGGGATTGATTAAAACCCTACGTGTTCCATGTGAAGATCGACATGACATTAATGTCTCTGGAGGAGACTATTGATTTGTTTTAGGAACAAATCTGTTTGGGCGGGTTGTGGAAAGTTATTGATGAATGTTGGTCCGGTTTGATCTTTGTGCGGGTGCTATAACGGGAGCCAATGATGATGTTATTTGACGAGACACTCTTGGAATCGGATAGTTTCCCTTCCTCCTTATCATCGTCGCCCTTTTTCTCCGCTAAGACAGAGAAACAGGATGGAGAAACAGAGGTTTGGTGTATCGATGTACGAGATGGTGACAGGCTGGTTCTATGGGAATGAGTAACCTTTGACCAAGATTCAATGGTCTCTTGGTTCTGTATCAATGCGGCTGTGTCTGATAGTATTGCATTGTTTTGCTGCGAGTTGTTCAACAATTCAAGGTTAGGATCGTGTAAAGAAACAGGTATAGAGTCATCTGATTTTGGTGGGATTTTCTCAAGTGCAGACCCCGCAAGAGGAAAAATAAGTGTGTTAGTATTGGAAACATCATGAGAAGGTAGGATTATCTGAGTAGGAGGGGGTGAATTTTGGTCAATGATATTTTGAGCCATATTGGCAGCTGTTGTAGTTGCATTCGATGGCACCGTCTGCTCTGTGAAAATTTTGGCTTGAGCTGCTGGAGACATGTCCGGGACAGGTATAATCGTATTCTGAGGAGCAGTAGTAGCAGGACCATATTTCTTCTTGCAATCGCTAGTTTTGTGGCCCCAAGTAGAGCAAGTATAACATGTATCGGGTAACCAAGGATAGGTGACTTTGATCGTAATAGGTTTGCTATCCAGTTGTATTGCATCAACAAGAGGACGATCTGAATTCAAAACAACAAGGACACATGCAACATCTAAACGCAAGCACTTCGCTGTTTTTGGGTGAAGATGTTGGGCTTCCCCAATTATGTCACCTAGGAATTTCAAGCCTGCACGAGAAAAAAGAGAGTCAAGTACGTTGTGGAAATCAACCCATAGAGGCATAGATGAAAGAGTATGTTTGGATAAAGCTTGAGATGGCGTACATTCTTAGACGATGAGAAGTATGTCGGCAATATGCCAATACTTTCGACAGCAAATCCGAGATCTTAATTCATATGATTCAGTTTGGAATAAGATTGTGTCATCAGAGAGAAATTGAACGTCAATACGGCTCGTGTGTCCTTCATGTTTCCATATACGGTTAACCGTAGCATAAACTTTGCCAATGTGTGGGGCATCACCGACAAAATAACCAACAAAAAACTCCATCCAAAGGGGCTTATCAATGAGAAGAGATGGTGGGATTGCAACCGAGGTAGTGTTTCCATAGAGAGTAACTGAAGTTTTAGGGATATTTAGTTGAGAGACTGTGTTGTTGACAATGCTTGACCACACCTTTGTTGTTACACCGGCGTTACCATCGGCGCGAGTTTGTTCACCAACAGACGGAGTTTCGTTAGTGCCAGAACCAGCTTGAGGTGAGGAAGTGGAAGAGGATCCACCGCCGACGATGTGAAGCGGAGAAGCCGAAGGAGGATCGCCAATCAACGGAGGGGCCGCTCCGGCCATGGCAGCCGACGACGTGTTGTGGAAGCTAATTATGGAAAGAAGCCAAAACCTAGAGATCGCCTTATAATCGCCTTATCAATAACTAAACGTCTCCGATTAAATATATTAAAAGAGAAACATTTGAAGCACCACATTTTTCTAAACTTTTTAATTTACTTTGGAGTCTTACGTGGCAACTCCACAATTCTATTAACTTTTTCATATATTTTTAAGTTTTAAATTTTGAAACATTTATTGTAGTTTATTGTTCTTTTTAATTGATAATTTTATTGACAATTATCTCAAATAAAATAAGTTAAATATTTACTTATATCACATTTATTTTTTTATTTTTTCTCTATTTTTATTATTTTTATATTAGTTTTGGTACAAATAAATAAAAACTATATAATGTAAACTAACAATTACAACTTTTCTATCTATATTATGATTTAAAATTTAAAAAAGTATACATACATTACTCTGTTTAGTTAAGAAAAATATTTTGAGAAAAAGAAAACATTTATCTCTCTCTTAACATCTATCTCTCTCTTCTTTACTTTGTCTGTTAAAGTCTTTGATCGTTCCTCCTTCCTGCCGGTGACCGGTTTACCGCCGGCGCCGGCCGGCTATGTATATATCTTTCGTTTTTTCCCTTGCTTTATCGAATATGTGGTCAACCGGTTTTCTCTTCTCACATCACTTTTGATTCGGATTTGCTCAACCTCCTTCACCCTTGTGCATGCTTTGTTCTTGCTCTTCCTTTGTTGCTAAAAGGAGATATGATGTGCTGGTGGTCCAGAGACGGAGTCGGTGAGGTTATGGCGAGTACGGTTAATCGATGGTGTCTTTTTTGGTTCGGCCATGTGGTGTTTTGGGTTTCTTTTGACGGTCATATCTTCATCCAAGTGGTTGCAAATGATTATCGATGGTGGTTCGTAATGGTTATCTCGACGATTCCTTCTTCTCGGAGATGGGTAGATACTTGGCGATATCTTCAGAGATGCGAGTTGAGTGTAGAAGGTTTCGGTGGTTTCGCTTATGGGCTAATCATTGGTGTGAAGGTTGTTGAATTTTGATGTTGAAGATCTTTAGAATCAAAAAAAAAATAGAGAAAAGAGACTTCAAGATTAGAGAAGAGAGATTTTATTTCTCCTTAACCATTTTAGGTTCACAACATTACAACTTATATAGGCAAAAGGAATAAAACAATTCAAATGTTCGAAATGACAAAAGAAGAAAGTCTCGGGTGCCTCGGCCAAATGTCCCAAGAAAAATCGGGCTTTCGTTGTGTCAGGCTCGGCTCACTCGCGCGTGGCCTAGGGAACCATGCGCACAAACTCAACCCCTGATCTTCCTAGGCCAAACGGTAACTTCTTCGAGCTATTTTCTTCTAGAAGCTCTTTTGACATGTTTGAAATGTGTTCGAGTTGGTTTGGTGAGAAAGGCATGAGTAAAATATGATTTGGCCCAATAGTCCATCATATGCGCATTGTCGCATAAGCCTGGCCCAATGTTCCGATAGGCCATGCTCGAGTGTTCCGATAGGAATGGCTCGAGTGTGCCGATAGGCCCGGCTCGAGTGTCCCGATTGTCCACTCTCACTATGATCCGTCTTGTTCAAGTGATCCCATAACATGTCTTCTCTTGTTTTCTTGAATGTTTTTCCTCATGTCTCAATACTCCCCCTCAAGCTTAACCATGATGAATGGTTGAGCTTGGAACCGTGAATACCCACCTCATTAAAAACATTAATGTGTAAAACCACTTGGGATAAAAACACATTAAGGGAAAAAGAGTGTGAGCTCCACAGTTAGAGGGCTTCATTCTTGATTGAGGTTTGTGAGTCCAAGCTTAGTATGGATGAACTCACAAACTTTAAGACTTGTGGCCTTGGTGAATATATCCACAAGTTGGTCTTGGCTTCTTGTGTAGCACGGTAGTATTACACCCTTTTCCACCATTTGTCGCAACTTATGGCAATCAACCTCAATATTCTTCGTCCTCTCATGGAATACATTGTTGGATGCTATATGTATTGCGGCTTAATTGTCACAATGCATGGTCATTGGTTCCTTTGTCTCTAACCCCAAATCTTCAAGTAGACCTTTTAACCATGTAAGATCATTAGTTAACTTCCTCATAGCTCTATACTCGGCTTCGTCACTACTACATGAGACAATCTTTTGTTTCTTGCTTTTCCATGTTACCAAATTCCCTCCAATGAATGTGCAATAGCCGGTTGTTGATTTCCTATCAATCCTATCACCGGCCTAATCCGCATCACAATAGCCAACAATCTTGGTGCTATTGTTCTTGCCCATCCATATACCTTGGCCCGGAGCATTCTTTATATATCTAAGTATCATATCTACCATTTTCCAATGATGCTCCATGGGTGATTGCATATGCTGGCTTATTTGGTTAACTGCAAAACAAATTTCCGGACGAGTTATGGTTAGATAGATAAGCTTTCATACCATGCGCCTATATTGATGTTGATCTTCATAAGGCTTTTCTTCGAACTCCCCCTGCCTTGTTACTTTGTAACCTTCTTCAAGTGGAGTCTTAGCCGGTTTTGAGCCCAACTATCCTGTTTCACCAAGAAGATCAAGTGTGTACTTTCTTTGGGATAGAAATAGTCCATTCTTGGATCTACATACTTCTATTCCAAGAAAGTACTTTAGTTCTCCGAAATCTTTTATGTCAAAAAAAAGTTTTAAGAAAGTCTTTGGTGTTACCAATTTCTAGCCTATCACTACCATTGATAATGATATCATCCACATAGATTAGAATCACCACTATACCTTCCTTACCTTGTA
>OVBE01010021.1:0-15427 GCA_900406425.1 Iberis pinnata
GTTTGAGTAATATATATTAGTTACAAGTTCAAAGGGTTTATATCAGTTTAGGGTATATTGTTAAGGTTTACGATTTTGAAATTAAACTAAACATTCATTTTTAAAGCATTTAGGGTTTAGGGTTTAGGATACCATATTGTTGTCAATATTGGTTTCATAAAAAAACAAAAAATTGTTTACCAGAAATGGTGNCCAGAAATGGTGTGTACACCCTTTTGTACCAAAGTTGTTGTCTAATCAAATGAAACACCAACCACGTGTCTCTGAAATGAAGTTTTCTGAGTTGTCTAATGACACCTTTTTGGTATTCATATTACTTGATTTTTTAACCTTTTAATTATTATTTTTCTTCCAAACGTTACTCAATAACACCTTTTTGGTTCCAATACCTTTTTCTCTTTCCAAATGTAACTGGATAGAGAGAGAGAGAGAGAGAGAGAAAGAGAGAGAGAGATAGAGAAAGGGAATTTCAAAAATACAATAGATTTGAGGAAACATAGTAGAAGAAAACAAAATTCATTATATTAACACATTTACAACAACATAACCCTTAGTTGTTTGAACCTCTCACAAACTTACGTCCTATCAATTCAGAAGCAGCACGAGCCAAAATCTTTTTACCATCTTCTAATCCATGTGACAAATGAAACTCAACTCTTTCTAACACAAGACCATGCTTAATCAAATATTGCAACATTAATACTTCACTAAACCCTCCACTAAATTTTTTTAACTTCCACGATTGTTAAAGTTGATTTCAAACATTTATGTGTTATATTTTGACTCTAATAATTCTTTAAATTAACCTGAAAAGTTGTAGCTAAGATCAGTCTTGGAGGAATCAAAACAAATGTTAGTATTTCTAAATCTGGGAAACTGTTGATCATGGATCTAATACCAACAAATTCACTTGGTTGCATATTTGTCTTTATAACCAAATGTTCTGTTTCCATCGGTGCTTGCAAACGAGTCGGATCATCACTTTCTTGTATCATCTGACAGAGAAATAGACATACTGTTAATATCTTTGCTGATGACATATCGTAAAGCATACTACAAATATGTGTTCATGTGATGTCATCATATTAAGTTTCTTTTGCGAAATCCAGATATGTTTCTTTCATCATTCTATTTGCTTCCATGAATTGAAAGTAGTGAAATTTGCCAATGTGTTTGAAACTTTGAATATTTTTCAAGTTGAGTATAGTATACTTCGTGGTGAATTCACAATTCTGGAATATCAACTCAGTTAACCGGTTATTGTATCTGGTTATCATCTCAAGACCAATGTTCCAACAATTTTCGATGGTTAAAGATTTTAAAATAGGAGACCTTGATATCAAAGACACTATATTCTTGAGATTCATCCAACCACAGCATAGATATTTTATCGAATTCGAATTCCAAAACCTTGATGGATTCACAACCTAATAGCTTCAACGACTCTAGAAAATTTAGATTACAAAAACTTTCTGGTAATGAAAACACATTTGCTTCTATTACTTTTTGAGTATTGTCTGAGAAATTAAGAATTAGATAATTTACTTGTTTAGAGACCGCGAAGACGATCAACAGCTTGATCTCTGATTCAAAGCCAACCGGATTAGAGAGACAAAACGTAAAGCTTTTGATGCATTCACCAGAGAATCTTGACAACCACTCAATCGTATAGTAAATAAAGGAAGCCCTAGAGACTATTCTGGTTTCTTCATCTTCGGCGACCGAAAATTTCACGACCTGGGATTCTTTGAAAGAGATATTGGTTGTCTCATAACATATATTCTTCCAGCGTTAAGATATAACGCTTTTCTTTAAGGCATCTTTAAAAGGTAAGAAAAATATTATTATTACCCGAAGATGATCGGGTAAACTTGATAATATATCTTCTGTTCTTCTTGAACCCATTGTTGATATTCGGAACAAAATAGTTTTTTTTAGCCCAGCACAAGATAGATTTAGATAGAAGATTGATTGTAAAATAATTTTTAGAAATATTTTTAACTATTGTATAAATATCGCATTAAATACATGTTCAGATCCGTCAAATATGCAATGTATTCAAAGGTATCATTATGATAACCTTATCCATAGTCTACTAGGTATTATTATAGCTTACTTTAATGGCTCTCGAAATTTGGAAAATAGAGATAAAGTTATGGTTTTTCCATAAACGACACGTTTCTTCTTTTTTTTAATATAAATTATCGTTTGTCAACGATGCATGTTCATACTAAAAGTTTCTCTCTCTTTCTCTCTCAAACATATCAAGCAACATTATTCTCTCTCTCTATCTCTTAAAATGAGTTCATTAATTACTACTGAAGAATCGTGTGTTTCTAGGAGATCTCCACCTCCTGAAATCGATCAAGTTAATAGGGTGATTCTAGAGCTTGTGGACCAACATGTTTATTTTTTTCTATTTCATGAAAAATAAATATTTAATCATTTTAACCTTTCAAATTTTATTTTATTTTTGTAATGTTGAATACAAACATAAACCAGGGAGTCGAATATAAATTTAATATCAATGTTTATACAATAATCAAAAAATTGATGCTTGGCTATTGCAAACATAAAAACATACAATATGGCTCTGTTCAATTTATTTATCATGGCCAGCGTCTATCACCAGATTTAACTCCTCATTCGGTTTGTACTCTTAACCTTGAATTAATATAACTTTAAGTTTAACTGTACATTTAAAAAATCATATTTTTATTTACAGGTAATGATGGAAAATGGAGATGAAATTTGCCTGTTTGAGGAGATGATCGGTGGTGGTCATTTTGTCATTTGATTTTTTCTATGTTGTTAGTTGATGGTTGTTAACTTTTTTTGTAATTTTTTTTGTATGTTTTTTTGTTTAATTTAATTATAATTATGTTTTTACTAATTTTTATGTTAATATTATTATTAATTTACCTCTATGTAAAATGTGCAACTAATAACTTGACTTATAATACCGTTAACAAAAAATATATATATATATATATATATATATGTACAAATTTACTTATAATAAAAAAACAGCTAAAGATGAATTACTTTAAACAAAACTAAAAATCATAAACATAAAATATAAATCACACAAGCAAAAATAAACCCGAAAAGGAACGAAAAAACTAAATATAAACTGTTTTAAAACAAATGAAAACGAAAAACTAAATGCGTTTAACCTAAAAATCTAACACCAAATGCTTTGTAGTTTATTTCAGAGCGGTGAGTGTGGCTGAGTTCGTTATCGGTGTATTCATTTTCATTTCTCAAACTCTTCAGCTCCTCTTCCAGATTGAAGTTCAGAGTGTTTTTTTATCTTCTCTAACATGGAGATTTCGCGTCGACCTCCATTACTCGAAATTCGGTTTCACGAAAATATTCCAAACATTTTAGCTGAATCTTCATAAGTTTCACCATAGCTTTGTATCTTTTTGTGGTTGGAAACCGTTTGAGAGTTGCTGGATCGTCTTCCACTTGTTCTGGGATGAGAGTCATCTTTTTGAGTTTTTTTAAAACTGGAGATAATGAGAATATGACGGATTGTTTATGTATGTATTATATATATATATATATATATATGTATATAATGGTTTTAGTCATGTATTATGAATGTGTGTCGTTATTAAAAATCGTTTCGTCTTTCGTGACGTTTAAATGTGTGTGACGTATTTGACGTCAATATTTAGTTATTTTCCTTTATTTTAATAATATATTTTATTAATATTTTATTTTTAATATGGTGTGTAATTTTGAAACGGTGCAACACTAGGATTTACCTTTTGTATATGGATTAGGGTTTATCTTGGGTTGAGAGGGAAACACAAATCACACGTGACTTAAATGAAATTGTTTTAGTTACTGTTATTAAATAATTAAATCGTCTCTTAATTTTTTTTTACTTGTCTAATAAACATATTTCTATACATTTTCCGCATAGGTAATGATTACATGCAATGCATAGCAAATTAATTTCGTATCATACACAAAAACATATTTCTGTCAATAATTAAAGAATTAAAATAAATAATGTGTTATCCTGATTTCTATACTTTCGTTTCATACACATAAACATATCTCTATTACCCGAACCGAACTTGCTAAAATTAACCGAAAAACCAAAACATAACCGAAAAACCTAAATTTAACCGAAATTAAATTTTTGAACCAAATAAATTGATCTTCAAAACGAAAAAACCGAAACTCGATTTTCGAACGTCAATTCAAGGTCGTGGTCTTTATATGAGAGATTCATCCTGTTAAGCCTCTGCAAATTCTATCTAAACAAAACAAAACTCTTTCTAAAGGTTTAATAATAAACAGATGTCTCTTTTGTCTCTAGTTTTGCAAATCGTTATTATCTGTTCGTTTTTATTTAGTTCATTATAACTTCTTTTAAATAAAAAACATCATATGGTTATATTTTTGTATACATACTAATATTTTAAATTATATTTACGGCTTCTTCTACAGTGATATTTGTTTTCCATGATATTTTGTTTACATAAACATCATAGTACTGTTATCGTTTTAGATTACCTTTAAAGTTACCTATTATACTAATATTAACATAAACATCATAGTATTGTACTCAAGTTATATATGTAACAATGTATAAACAAGTTTCATAACTACTAATCTTCCTTGGATCTGGACAAATCGAATTAAGTGTGAGACAAGCCCAATTGAAGTCCAAGTCGGTTTAAGTGGGAGTCATGCGAGAAGCACATGATGTTACTAAAAATATAAGAACCAGATTTTGACTAGGTAATAAGCTTGTTTTGACAGAAGAGAAAACAGCTTTGCAGCCATGTTTGGACCACTATACCAAGGCAACTTCTAGGACTTTACGCATGCTTAAAGTTGTTTTGAGAAGCTTGTTGTATGTTCTATAAAACTAAAGTGATTCTACTGGATTCCGGGTATTAGATCCCGGCGTGATTTGGGTCAAAGTCAAGGACCCGAACACGTTCTTAGTTCCTCTTGCTGCATTTTTACCCCATGTTGATGCATGTGTAGCCTAAGCCTTGGTTACGTCTACTACAACGGGCCCCAGCAGAGATGGATGTTGATGTGTAGCATCCTCTCATCCTTACTCTTATTTCAAAACTAAGAATAAGAATAACATTTTTAGCTAAATTCCACATCTAACGAATTAAAACAATCTGTATGTAGATGATACCTCGAAATCAACTAAACTGCATAAACGATGTACATTGACCTAAAATTAACTAAAAGATGAAGTATATGAGCAAGATACCTTCTCGATTAAACAATAGAGCTTCGAATCGGTGAGATCAAGAATGTCCCGAAGTAACACATACACTGAAAATATTATGAAAATAATGAAGAAAGAGAGAAATAACTAAGTCGAATTGACTATATTGAAAAATTTTAAGTGATTTCGTAAGTACCATAGCTTTTTTATTATCTGCAATAGTAAGTGCCGAAACTAAGCAAATTTACGTGCCTAAGTATTTTTTTCCACGAATGAAAAAATAGCGTCCAAAAAAAGTGAAACGCTATGGATAAAACCCGTGTTCATGTACAATAACAGAGACACAAAAAACGCTATTCTAGGATGCTATCAATAATCATATTTCTTGTAGTGTCCTCCACCGAATAAGCCATTCGAAAATCATGCTGAAGCTTTTTAATATGAGAAAAACTGGAGTAGCAACTTGTAGTGATATCTCAAGAGCTCTTTTAATCATTGTAATTTGTTTTGTTGGATTGAGCTTGTTATCTTTACCAAAACTTTTTTGAAGGGATTGGTGAATTGAAGTTTGAATATTGTTTACTATCCTCTTCCAATTCTCATCAATAGAAAGTTTGAAATCCGGTTTTGAACTTAGTCTCTTATCAAATTTAAACCTTGAGTGAGAAAGTACACCAGAATGGGCGATATGAACGATTTGTGGCCGATGATCAGACTCATAGAGAGAAAGATAAGTCGTGTGAGAGCCAGGATAACTTGAAAGCCATTCTTCACTTGCAATAGCTCGATCAAGTCACTCTTGTACTGTGTGAATTCCACGCTTAACCAGCCATGAAAAATGATTCCCACGATAAGGCAAATCTCTAAGATTACATGTATAGTAACAATTTTGAAAATCTCGAAAGGTTGATAACTCTCTCCCAGGTCCACCAATCTTTTCCGAATTAGTAAGAATTTCGTTAAATTCCCCTAGTAAAAGCCTTGGGCCATTAAGAGATAGATTGAACCAAATTAAACGTTCCCACAATTCATGACGATAAGTACGGTTTGGAGGCCCATACACACAAGAACAATTAAAGGCTACATCAGCCTTTCACATAAAATCAATAACCTATTCACCAGAGTACAAAGTTGAGAAAGAAACAGAAGATTTAGAAAGCAAAGCTAAACCCCTAGAGTTATGAGAACAAGGTACAACAACATGATGAAATCCTAAAGTAGAAGATAAGTCCCTAATAAAATCAGAAGAAGCTAAAGTTTCGATTAAGAAAAACATATCAGGCTTGAACTTCCTACATATTCTTCTTAACCGAGCTTGTGTCAGAGGCCCGTTAAGGCCCTGACAATTCCATGAAGCAATCTTCATGACGCCGGTGGGGGTACCGGGCCCCCGCGCCTCCAACGAATCTTTTTCCCAATAACTTGGGTGATGCTTCAGTGTCTCTGTGAACTCGCTTACTTGGACTAGGAGAGTCTTCTGGTGAAGAAACTGTAAGTGAGGGTAACGTCTTCAATTCCTTACGTTTGCGGTTGACAGACTTAAACCGACATGGAACAAGATGCCTGATCCACCATTGGAGTGGGAGTGTAAGCTTCAACTGGCATCAATGTCGGGATGTACTTGGCAGAGAGGTAACGAAGACGTTCAACATTTAAATTAGTGTCCTGTAAACCAGGGACTTGTAACCTTGGAACATGAGAGGAAGGGCCATCTGAAGATGGTAAAGCCAATGTCATAGTGTCCTGCTCCGGTAGTAACTCCGGGAAATGTGGATGATCATTAGCACTATCCTCATCATCATCCGTAGGTAGTGGAGGAGGAGGTACATCTGGACCGGGATTGAGTGCACAATCCTTTTTATCATGAGATAAAAAGCCACAAAGGGTACAAAAATTCTTCAGTCTTTCATACTTGAAAGAGAGAATGACACTTGGATTAGTCCCAAATTGATAATGTCGCTGAAACCGTAATGGATTATCCACGTTCCATAGAACTCGGACCTGGACATAGTCAATTCTAGTAGAAGAGTCATCAAAATCAACATCAACAACTGGAGCCAAGATATCACCCACCAGTTTCATCATAGTCCTTGAGATGTACAGAGGCAGGATCCCACAAATCTGAATCCAAAAAGGAATCAATTTCTCTATGTCAGGAGGGAGCTTAGGGGCCCAGTGATGAACAGCCAACATCCAGTCCGCAAAAGACCAAGGAGATCTGCTTAACACCAAATTCATTCTTTCTTCAAAACGAAAAAAGAATTGAACTTTTGACCCATCCATGATTCGTCCATGACAAGAACCCTCCACACCCCATAAACGAGGCAGATGATTGATTAAAGCATGCATAGGTTTCCTTCGAGGATTGACAAGACAAACCACAAGAGAGAATTGATTTTCAGAAGATGCTTCAACACACACATCAACTGACACAACAACCGCGATATCATCGATACCTAAAGAGATATTCTGCATCTAAGAACAGAGAGATTGACATTGTGATATGGTGAAGGAATGAGAGATAGAGAGAAACCCCAAAATCGGAGAGCAATAAAGATATAAATAGATTTGAGAAGCGAGAAAACATGGGAGTAACTTCCATAAGAGAAGAAAGAAACCGTAATCCATAACTGAAGATTCGAAATTCAAATCTCAGACAAACACGTTTAGAATGAACGAAGAGAAGGCGATCGGAAAGGCGGTTATTTTTTAGATTTTTTATTTTTTATGATTACGTCTCTTTTTTAATAATAAAACTATCTTTCTTTATAATTAACTAATAAAAGATTATCTTTTATATATAAATTAAGTAGATAATACTTTAATTTTCATCCTTACTTTTTGTCGATATTTTAGTTATATTAGATCAAATAAAATCCACGTTGAGTAAATACAATCCCATAAAAAGGGAAACTACTGACCCATTTTAGGATAATAAACCTCACTACGAGGTAAACTAACATTCCAGGAGTATGATATATCCCACACACGAGATTTCAAACACACTAGTTTTAACTAGCTACCTAAAGCCCCCGATTGCCCAAATACTCAATTATAACCGATGAGTGATATTATTCTTGAGGCAGGTTTCCTAAGAACTAACATAACTAAGTCGACTAGATACACATCAAAATATAAATACACTATACACATATTAAAAGGACTAATTATACAACTATACATTCAGTAATTCCTAAGAATACTAATAAATCCACGTGCCCAGTAGAACTTGCTGGAACCCTAGACCAAAACACGATAAAAAATAGCGCTGCCACCCATGCAATCTAGACTAGTCCTAACAGTAAGGCGAAGGCAACGAGCTTCAAACTGGCAATAGTGGACAAAAAACCAAACCCCAAACGCAAACCTGCTGCAAGAGATGTCGAGGCTTCAACCAACCATACAAGACCATCAGTGTCCACCTGTAACCAAATCAAAACCACCCAAGTAGACCCATTTTAGAGAAAAATTGCATATGCATATCACTGATCTGAAGCAAATGTCTCCAGAATGCTTATGTTGTTGGAAAATCTATATCCAACCATAAGGGATGGTTGTCGACAATGACCAGTGAAGAGATCTGCCGGCGGAAGAGACATGGAGACCAAGGAGCCGACCACCATGGCTATGGGTGCGACAGTGCGAAAAAAGTCAAAGTGAACCAACAAAATCTTTGGAGACAAAATGAAAGGGGATATAAGCAAACGAAGAAGCACAATCAAAGGATTGGAGAGAGGGGAGAGGTTTTAGTGAGAGAGATGAACTTTTCATAGTTCTAATATTCATGTTTGTATATTAGTAAGATTTATCATATATATATATATATATATATATATTATTTATCATTCGATAACAAATTATAATATCCTTGCTTCAAATTTTTTTATTTAGAAAATACGTATCAAACTATGTTTTTTTCACTTGGAATCAAATCTTTAATGATGAAGAGAGTTATGGCTGAAACAAAGAATGATTTTGGAATTAGAAAGATCTTCATCTTGGAAGAAAACAACAATCCTCGGAGAAATATCTTATGGTTCAGTTCATCTAGCAACAAGTAAATGTAAAAATTTAAGAAGATTATGACTATAAAATCAGCAGAGATATCACATGCCACAAGCATTATGTATGAAAAGAAATCTTAAATCGTCTTTCTTCTCTTTATGTAGTTTATTTCTATGGCGGTGACATTGCATTATAGAAGTCCTCAAATAGCAACATTGGGATTATGAATTACAATTTAATCCTTGAATATTGCTATGGAAAAAGCATCGTTAATCTAATTGAGCCAAATAGAGTAGGGTTATCCGGAAAAGATGTAAAGATGTTTGCCAAAGATACTCTTTATGGAATTCATTATATTCATAGTGAAAAAATTATTCACTATGACATTAAGGCAAACAATATTTTACTAACTTCCCTCACATCTATGGAAATTCCTCTGATAGTAGATATTTTTGTGTCTGTCTATATCAATCCTTTACACCACTATCATGTTCATTGTAGTATGTAAGGTTACCAATCCAAATGGGTGTGATACTAACAGACAAGATGCAATGTCTGCTTCTAAGTCAAACAAATATGAAAATTGGGGTTTCTAACAAGTCCTAAGTGAAAAGAGAATGCAAAGAACTAAAAAGCATAAACAGAAACAAAGATGCATAAGAAGCTAAAAAGGGGAAAAGGTAAAAACAGAGAAAAAGTAGAGAAGGTAGAGATGAAATCAAGGTAGAGATCCATCACAATCTCCCTAAGCACCTAACATACCTCAAACAATGAGATATCCCTAGACAATAGATTCATATGCATCCAAGTCCAATCCCTTGATAAATGGAATCAACCTAAGCAATCACCAGACCTAACTCCTATTAACGGTACACTACCTAGAAGGCATGAAGAACCAACCTACTAAATCCAAAAAGCTACCTAAACATCTAAATCCTTAGGCTGAGATGCATATCCTAAGCGTCTAAGTCGTTACACTAGGATGAACTAATCTTTGAAATCACCATGATCAGGCATTCCATTGAACACTTTTCAGGTGCTGGAATGCCCAAGATTAGATTTCGATTGGCGTGAAAGAAACTAGCATTAAACACAATGAAATAGAAGGGATTTATATGCAAACAAGCTTAGGTGCTAAGGTAAGATCAGAACATCAACCCTAGTTTACCTCATCCTCAAGAACTTAAGGAAACTACTCACTACTCATGAGTATGAAAGCAGGAGAAACAGAAATCATAATCTTAAAACTATACATGATGATCAAAGGTCAAACTTATGAAGAACAACAAGAACAACATGAACTCAAACCCAGAAAATAAGAATAGCAATGAAACAGTAACAAACCCAGAAAATGATCAAAGTTAAAACAGAAGACTAAGATGAAAAACAGAAGATCAACATGCACCACATAGACAGCAACCTTAAACTAAGGAGGAAAGTAAAAGAAAACAATAGATTAGCATAAAACTTAAAGGATTATGAGTTTTTACACCAAGAACACTAAGAACAACAAAGGAAAAATAAACCTAAGACAAAAAACATAAAAAGGAAAAAAAACACGACTCCCTAAAAAGGAGGCACTTTAGGGCTTATATAGTGTCCAGAGAAAAGCCCTAAAACGCACAAAAGACAAAAACTAATCATTGGCTTGGGTCTTGGGTAAGATCCATTCCGGATTCGAGTTGGTCGGTTTGGAGCATGTTTGGTTCAAGCTGAGAAGGGAATGAGATCGAGGTGGCCAATGTGAAGATGAGTGCGTGATCGAAGTGGGCTCGAGAGTGGGATCAATCCGAAGGTGAAGTTGGATTGATCCGATGGTGGAGTTTGGATCGATCCAATGGTGAAGAAAGAGACTGATCCATGTTGGGGAGGAGAGCGACCCGTGATCGAGCCAAAACTGAGGGACTGGATCGAGCCGAGCCTTAAGACGCTTGAGTGGGATCGATCCAAGGTTGTTGCATGGATCAATTTGAGGGTGAAGTTGGCTCGAGCCGACGTTGAAGTGGATTGATCCAAATGTTGGAGTGGATCAATCCGAATGTTGGAGTGGATCGAGGTGAAGCTTTGGCCGGGGTCGAGGTGACTTAGGAGCTGGAACGAGCCAAAAGTGGAATGGCTCGACAATGAGGTCGAGCCGGGCTTGGAGACTTTGGCTGAGATGGATCGTACGGACTTTGTACTGGTTCCATTCTACATTTCCGCTCCTTTTCTGAATTTTCACAAATCATCATGAAAACTCCTGAATGTCATGAAAAATCTCCAAAATGCGTGCATATGCGAATACTATTGCAAAAATCCCTAAAAATCAAAAACTTGCTAATAAGAACTATAAATGTGATATATGCACATCTAAAGACCTCATAATTGATGCTACATGACTTCTAAAAACCATGAAAATACAGAGTCATCAACTCCCCCAAACTAAATCCTTGCTTGCCCTCAAGGAAATAATTCAAAAGTCTGGGAGTGAGGTTTGAAAGTGGGAACTCATAACCAAAACATGCTGCTAACACAGGTAATATTAATGTCTTGGTTACTAGTTCTAGATGTAGTCTTAAGCTCGTCCTACTTAAAAAATTTAGCCATACTCATCACAGTTCATCACGAACCAATTCCAACTTCCACAATGCATTCAAATTCGTTTGCTCCTTTAACATTCATTAAACAGGAACCATGGATCAAGTCATGTGCCTTCAATGAACTCATTTGGTCAAGGACAAGTTAAGGAGTAAAGATGACCCCTTCATTCAATGGTTAATGATCCAGAATAAGGGTTTTCTCAAAAGGAAATGAGCTTTAGCAGAAGGCTAAAGGTAAGAACACTTAGATGCATACAGAAATAAAACCCCAACTTATTCACACCCCTTTTTCATATTTTCTTTATTTACACTAAGGAGAGACTTCTTTCTTAAATGACTGCTAGATGTTTCAGAAAGTTGTTTACTTAAACACTTATGGCTTTAGACCTTTTCATTTATACTATCTTTTGGGTATTACCCTTTTGAATTCATTGTCATATACTTTCTCTTATTCTGCACTAGCTAAACTTCCTTTGCATACCATTGTTCCCCCAAACTTTCTACTAGCATATTTTGATTCTTTTTCCATTCCTCTCCTAAGGTTCTTTCTTAACATTTCCTTTTTACCAACTATCAATACCCTTTCATTCATTTCCACCCAAACCAACATCAAAAATGGAACCCCACCTAGTCCTCTGTAGTCCAAAAAGTGTGGACTAGAACTACATGAGAACCTATTCCTGTCAGTTTAAGCCTAAAACGTTCTACCAAGTTCATTCCATAAAAGACCTGCCACTTAGTAGTAAATTCAAGGTTTGAAAGAAGGCAAGGTTCAAGGGTGGGGGTTCTACTTGGGTTAACAAGAGTGGTAAAAGGTAGAAGATAACCCAAATATGTATATACTATCCATGAGTTCATATTCAACACACAAACATGATAATTATACATTCAAATTCAAGTTCTAATAGATAGGAGCAAACTTCAAATTACAGCATGCTTCAGGAGATAAATGATCATGCAAGTTTACAATTCAAGCAAGGTGCAGTTTTACTTCAGACAATTTCAGGATGCATTAGACAACTAATAACGAGGGCACTAACATTTTCTGAGAAAACAACATAATGAGATTTCCTAATAACGAGGGCACTTACATTTACTAATAACAGGGTTATCATCTTCCTAGTTCCCTATGCATATGCAACTACATGAGATTTCAACATCCTAAATGTAACTACATGAAATGCAACTACAATGACACTCTGTTTTTGAAGGATGATTTTCTAAAAAATTTCAAATTTGTATGGTTTTTACATGCTAATAGATGATATGTAAGTGCTATGCAAAGTGAGACAAAGGAACAAACAAGGAAATTTTCATTAGATAGCAGTCCCTTGAATCTTCCCCCAAACCTGAATTACACAGTCTCTATGTAAACCAAACTCGAAGGTGGACTTAGGGGATAGAAAGGAAATGAAAGCATAAACATACAAAAGCTTGCATAAGCGGAAAATAGAAATAGATGGAGGTGCAACGGATCATACAATGGTTGTTTGGAGATGAATTTAGTTATCTGGAGTGTGGGGGTTGGATGGATCCTCTTCGAGAGAGAGATTGGAGAGGTTGTCTGAGCATGACTCCAAGTATGGCACTTGGTTGATGATGGCTTGATTGGTAGAGTAGTCATGGTTGAACATGATGTTCTCGCTCCTCTTGAGAGACGTTCTTCTGCTGTTCGGGAGTAAGATGATCCCTTTGGTGTCGCTTGTTCTCTTGAATTAGTAGCAGAAGTGTTCATCTAAATTCTCCACTATGAATTGAATGTCCTTCAAATGATCGTAGTCCAGTGACCTCGAGGTCTGATCAATCATTCCAAGGTAGACTTGGTATGCTGAAGGATAAGAGTGATCCAGCCTCCTACTCGTATTTGAGGTGCTCCCTTTTCTCGTGACATTCAAGTGAGACCTTGAAATTTTAGCAATTGTCCCAGAAATAGCTTAGGAGGACAAGGTCTCCTTTTGTAGAGGGTGGTGAACAAGGATTCGTCTTGAAGAACACTACAAACCTGTGGGGCAATGCCTAAACTCAAGAATTTCATCTCTTCCCCCATGATGTATCTTGTATCTTTCCTCGTAAAGAAATAGTTTGTGAGGATTTGGTGCACGTAACGGATTACCGGGTGGCAGATGAGGGCCCTCTTGGTCTTCCCGGCCTTGAAGCCCTTGGATCCAATTATGCTCCAAATGAGACCAATCTCATTTGGAGTATCTTCAAGTTTGTCAAGTTGAGATCTCATAGCGTGAAAACTGTAGATATGTTCCAACTCACTGAAAGTGATCGTGTGGGTTTTCCCGTAGAGATCCTTGAAAGTTATAAATCCTCCCTTGCTTCTATCGTATACGCTCTCGTTGATATATCGCACTTTTAGGGAGGCAAGAAACATACACATCGGTTGTTGATAGGCTTCATAATTCATGTTAAGTACGCTCGGTATTCCCATGTTCCTGAGAATGTTCTACACTTTCTCTAAGATCCTGAGACTTCTCAAGATTTCTTCATCTAGGAATATTGATCTCGTGAACTCGGCTTGCATCAGGACCTGGTAAACATCTAAGTCTAAAGGTTCGATTGACATGATGGTACCTGAAAGAGTAATGAACCATTTGGGAAAATCAACAACTTTTTCAACAGATGACAGTTCTTACCACTTAACAAAAACAAGTTTCACACACTTATCATGCATAACTCTTAAATCACACTTTTATCTTCTTTAAGAATTTGCAACAAATTTTGAATTTATTTAGTTGTAAAATGAGGTAAGCACAACATTCAGGAGATAAGTTCGAACAAAAATTTTTAGAAGTTCAGGAAAACCAAAAATCTCATAAAAATTTAGAAATGATAGAGCGGAAACTGAATTTAAGATGCTTAAAGGCTTGATGAGTTCTTGAACTCAAATCTTCAGAAAAACGATTTACAACCAAAGATTTTTGGTAGTGTGAAAGTTATTAGAGCTATGATGAAGGAGAGAGATGGAGATACTCTCTTAAATAGAGGGGATGGCTTGAATTGTTGTGGTTGAGAGGAGTTTTGGATGTATGTGGTGGAGGAGTAAAGTAGTGGTTTGTGGGAAAGGATTAAAGTAGAGGTTTGTGGAGGAGGATTAAAGTAGGTCTTTGTGGGGTTGGTGGAAATGATATCTGGAAGCTTGATGAGATTTCAGCGTGGTTTGATCTCAACATGGAAAATACAGCTCGATCAATGTTGATGGTCGTGGCTCGATCGCGGGTAGAAGGTGGATTGATCGGACCTTGATGGGTGAAGTGATTGGACCGTGACAGGTGGATTGATCGGATCATGATGGGTGGATCGATCCAAATTTTGACACGGCTCGATCATGGTCCTAAAATGGCTTGATATTCCCTTGAGATCGGGTCGATTAAAAACTCGGGCTAACCCATTCTCATGGATCTCTCACTTCCAATTGCTCCAAGCATAGTTCCTAAGTACCTAAAACACCAAAACCAGATGAAAACTAAAATGCATCAATTCAAGTATTGAAATTTAAAAAGCATTGAAATTGAATATATACAAGGATAGACATGTGACTTCCTCCCAAGTGAGCTTGTTTATAGTGACTGATGTAAGCATGGATGGATTAGAGCTTGAACCTGAGCATGAACCAGAGCAGCTT
>OVBE01010022.1:0-15427 GCA_900406425.1 Iberis pinnata
TCGAGATGATCGCCTTTTTCCCACCTTGGGTTTTTGGTCAATCACTAAGGTTTTAAACCTGGTTGCGTTAGCATAGTCTGCCCGACCTTGATCCCCGCTTGTAGGAGGAGTTTGGTGAGATGTCCCGAACAGGTTTTGGTTGTTTGTACGTATGTCTCTCTCCTCCGTAGATGCAGTGATGTCGTCTAGCTGTGCTCGTAAGGTTTGTGACTCCGCTCTCAGCTTGGCGGTTTCTGCCTTTTTTTCTTTTATCTGGTTTAACAGATCCTGCATGGTAATCTTCGGGGATTCTCTTTCATGGTCGGATGCCGTCTTCTCGGTGTGATCGTCTTTGTTTGTCAGGTCGATGGTAGATCCATCCTGTGTTTTNAATCTTTGATCTTGTGGGTAAAAGTTTGGAAGAATTTCATATATCCTTAAGGAATAGTTACATGGGTATTTATAGTGAAAATACATTCTCAAAACCCTAATTACATTAACTAAACCTAATGGGCCACGAGCTAGAAGGCCAAGCTCGTCAGATCGGCCCATCTAGGTCTTGCTCTCCTGGGCCCCTTTCTTCTCTTGATGTCGGCGTCCAGCTGGGCTTTGAGTTGGAATGGACTTTTTGGATAGGTGCTACACCTGGTATCAGCACCAACCACTTTGGTTCTCAATGAGGGAGTTCCGCATGGTAATATGTCTACCATGTCAACAAGACGAAAGTACAGAACCTGAAGCACCCAATTTTAGTTGGCCAGAACTGGGCGAAAAGCATTACCTTGCCGATATTGAAGCATTACTTAAGGAAGAAAACCGTTCAGGTGAAGAGAAGTTCTCATAAGGAATGCTAATTATATTAGAAGGAGTTTTCTTACAAAGGTATAACACTTATAAATTCCCTTCTTCGAATGTTATGATTGCAAGGAATGCAAACAATTTAATGAAGCATCCTTGGGGAAAGGATGCTTATGAGCTTCTTTTAGAATCAGTGAAGAAGGTCACAAGACTTGGAAATGTGACTAAGCCGAAGTATGAACTACATGGGTTCCCATTGGCCATACATCTATGGCTGCTTGCTTCGGTGCCAAAACTAGAAGATCAATTCAGAAAAATGGATCTCTTAGCACCAGTAAACAACTTCATATGCCTACGATACAGGGAAACTGATAGTACATCAATCAAAGAAATAGCTGAAGTCAAGTGTAAAAGTGGCATCAAAGTAACCTTCATCTTGCCACCACTATAGGATGATCCAGAAGATTCAGTTTCCTTGGATGATGAAGACGATGATGATTTCAAATCAATAGTAGAAACAGTGATGAAAGGTTACCGTATTACTGGGGCAGATTGGGAGAGAGGCTCGGTAGATATCGGGCTGGCAATGGAAGAAATCTATCGAAAAAACCGTTTTTCGCAAATGAGGGATGAAGCAACTTGCAGTGATATGCCAAATCTTGCAAAATCACTAGCGACAGAAATAAAAAATCTATCCAAGATTGTCACATAAGGCTTTAGCATAATGGCTGGCCATTTTACTATGATTGAAGGTCGCATTGATAAACTAGAACAAAAGATTGAAGAGCTGAAGGGAAACAAGGTTTATTTAAATTTTTTTTAAGATTTAACATCTTAATTTTCATTTTCTATTTGTGAATGATTTTAACTAGTTTTTCCTATGCATAATAATTTGCAGGGATTTGATGCTCAAGAAGGCGTACAGCCTCCTTCAAGTTTCTCTCCAGGAAATTACAAATATCGTACCGACAAGGTATGTCACTTTAATAAAATATAAGGAAAGTCTTCTTAATTTTTAAATGTTGTTCCCTAATTTCTTAATAAATTTTCCTCAAATCTGAAAACTATTCAATATATTTAGGAAGTCATTTTGATAAAATTTTGTTTTCGTATGAATTTGCTTTGCAAAGGTTTGTTGAGCAAGAACACAATCAACGTCCAAGTGTTTCTTCATCACGCAACCAAAATCAGGCAGATGAGGTATGATAATATTGTTTTTCCATCAACATCATTGTCTGAACATTTTGTGTTATCTCCAAATTCAATAAATATGTTTAGGAAGTCATTTTGATAAAATTTTGTTTTTGTTTGAAATTGCTTTGCAGAGGTTTGATGAGCAAGAACACAATCAACGTCCAAGTTTCTCTTCATCACGAAACCAAAATCAAGCAGATGATGTATGATAATATTGTTTAATAAATTTAGGGTTAGGATTAAACAAAATTTAAGTAAATGTCTTCCATAAAATAACTACGATTTTTTTGTTTGTGTGATCTCTTGTACAGAGAGTTGTAGAAGAAGAAGGTGCTTCAAGTCCAACTTTCCTTCAACCAAACCAATAACATCAGCAAGATGTGGAGAAAACGGTAAATCCAACCTCAGTTAAATCTGTTTTGTTTATATTTAGGAATACCTTCCTTATAATTAAGTATGACTTCCTAAAAAGTTGATGAGTGTACTTAAATGTAGTTTTTTTGTTGTTTTTTAATAGGGAAGCAGTTCAAAAAGGCCTCAATCATCATTTAACAAGAAACAAAAGGTAACAAGCTCAATAATTTATGAAAGCATACCTAATTTGTTTGTATACTATTATTTACTATATTTCTTTTTTATTCGAATAAGAAGGAGAAGATGCGTAAATCAATGGATGATGAGCTAACTTTTGATGTAATCATTTTTACCCCACCAGAAGTACTTTTCTTATGAAAGTTTTGATTTGTGTTTATACATTGACTAATCTGATTATTTATATATATTTTTATTTAAAAACATTTAGGAAGCGAAGTGTGATGTTAAAAATGTACCTCAAAAGAAGAGGTCTCACGATGGTGTTGTTGATGTATCTCCAAAGAAACTGCAGAAAAAGCTGATAAAGTGAAAGAGAAGGAAGAATTACTAAGGAGAAGTAATCGAGTTCCTTTACCATTGGAAACTAAAACTCCATACAGAGCTCCTAAAAACCATGCGACATTAGTGCTCCCAGCAATGCATAAGAATTTCAATCAATTTCTGACTCCTGATTTTCGGATGACATCTGAATTGGAAAAATGGAAGGCATCAAAAAAATCCAAGGTCTGTTTATTATTACAACTTCTTACTTATTATTTTACTATAAGGACATTAACTTTTCACTAATTTAGTTTTATTCAAAATACAGACCAATCAAAGTTGGTGAACATGCGCTAACTCCAAGGTAGTTTACAGATCTGGAGAATCCTTTGATACCACTCACCCAAAATGTAAGTTGTTTTTTATATCTGGCAGAAGTTCTAAAATGTCGTTATTTGATGAATGAGAATGATTTGTTTCATTAATGCATGACCTGACTCTAGTAAAGTTTATTTAGTAATGTCTGTCAATTAAGAAGCCTTTCCTGAAATTTAGTAAAGTTTTACTAAATTTAGTAATGTTTTCCAGACATTTTATGACACCTTTTCTAAATTAATCTGGAAGACTTAAGAAAGCTTTAAAAAAATTGGCAGATTTAGGAGATAATGATACTTTTAAAAAAATTATGTTGCATGAAATGAATATTGTGTCGTTGATGTTTGGGTTGAGAAGAGATGAGGATCCTGCCTACTTTCACAACAACAAAATTCCAAAAGCTGCTTTCTTGTATGGATGCTTTTTCAAAAACATGTTGGAAACTTATGGAAAATTCAATAAAGCTCGATCAAGTTACATATTTGACGCGAGAATTATTGGAGTTGTGGAAGGAACAAAAGGTCCATATAAAAAATGGGGTGAGGATGTTGATGTTATATACTGAGTCTTACTCTCNGGGATAGGTGTGGATTTAACTAAGAGAACAATTACCATCTCCACATGTGATGGAGACTTAGCTAAAGATCGTGATTTTCTTGAACGATGCTTAAAACCATTTGTAGGTATAATCATTATTCAAATCTTGTTTTACATTATTTAAATGTCTTGACATGTTTTATTTATTTGATGTAGATATGTTTGCTGCCTTACATCCAGATGCTGCCAAGAAATCTATCACATTCTCAATTGTCATGTTTAGTGAGAAAAACACTCCTAAGACCGAAAGCGCAGCAAATAGAGGTTTGTTTGTTTTGAAAATTGTAGAGAGCCACTCCATGGGCATTCATGACATGACAAAGCTGACGGATGAGAATGTGGAAGACATAAGGACGAAGTTAGCAGATGATATGTATTATCAATTTATTGATTGATGTTTCTCTTTTTAATTTATACTTCATGTTACGTTCTACTCTAGAAAAGATTGTTACTCTTTCATTTGATGAAGGAAACAGAGCTGTTTGATTAACCTAATTTCAAGTTTTTCTAAAAATGCATAATCTGTTGGATTCTCATAATTGTTATGTTTACTCATGTAATATGGTTTATGGTTTGAGCCCATATGATGCACACTGATCCAAGTTGCTTATGTATAACCATTAGAAGCAAGCTATGATGAACCATGAACGGATCTAATCTTTTCAGGAAAATTTGTTTTGAAACTGGAATCTTGTGAGACTATGTATATAGGTGGTAGTGTTGGAACATTGTTTCAATGTTTGGTGGTACCAGACTTTGTTCTTATTTTTATTTCATGCCCATGGAATAGGCAAAATGTATTTCTGAGTTCTGACTCTATTAATGTGTAATCAGTTTTGTATCTTTTTGTTCTTGCCTTAAAGGTATCCACGAATTTATCAAATATAATCATGAGGAAGACATCCACGAATTTATCAAATTTAATCCTTAAAGGCATTCACGAATTTATTTTTTGAAATTAGTAAATTAGAAAAACTTGAAATTTCCTGAGGAAGGCATTCACGAATTTATCAAATATAATCCTAAATTTGTAACATTTATTCCTAAATTTCGGAAACTGTTCAACATAGTTAAAGAAGACATGTCTTACAAATACAAATGAAACAGAATGTTGCCAACAACCTGAAATAATCATTAAAAATTGAAATCATAAACGTGTGTCAGATGTCTCCTCATTTTCCAAATCAGACCTACAAAATCAAAAATTAATATATTCTTAAAAGAGAACTTCATTTAATAATAATGATAATAAAGCTTAAAATCAACCTTATTCTATTGTTAAAATACCACGATATTAGAACTTTGCTTGTGCTTTTGTTGTGTCATGTATTCGTACATCTGCTGCATTTGTGTGTCTGCAACTTCAAAAAAGGCACACCAAATTCTCATGTTGACTTAATCCTCTTTTTAGCCGGTCTTCCACTAGATTTCTTAGTAGATGGTGGGCCACATAAATATACAGCTACATAATCAGGAAAAGACCAACTCTTCACATCTCCACATGGATGTATGCTTTCAGCATATGCTTGAGCCCATTATATGTTAGGTAGAAATCATCAACAAAATTGTTTTCGTCCATGAGTGTATGTTTAGCAGCAGTAAGTCCATGAACACATGGGATTTTCTCTATATCAAAGACACAACAAGTGCACTGCTTGTTTTTCAAATGAACAACATACTTCATGGTTCCATCTTTGACTTCAAACTCAAATTGATCTACTNAATCTACTTGATAAACATTAAGTGTCATTGCAGAAGCAAACCTTGCTACCATATCCTTCACAACAGTTGGTGTTACATGTTTATGATGTTTAGAAGCCTTTTCTCGACGTTCATGAAACCAAGTTGTGAGAGTTAATCTTATAGATTCAAAAAGAGACATTATTGGCAAATCGTGAGTCATCTTCAGCATGGAATTCAACGACTCTGCAATATTGGTTGTCATGATATTATATATATTTAATGGTGCATAAGATCGTGTCCATTTAACAAAATAAGTATCCTCCAAATATTTAGCCAATCGAGGATTGTAGCTTCTTATGTCACTGAATATCCTGTCAAGTTCGTAACGAGTATAAGCACTAGAAGTTGCTTGTACAAGTGGCAATAATCATGATTTTTCGAACTTGGTTTTCACATTATTCATAAGATGAACTTGGCAAATACCATGACGAGCAAGTGATATTACTCGATTTTAATGCATAATAGTGGGTATTTATGTTTGTTATTCTGCATTATTTCGAGTGTCTTCATTGCATATTTGGTAGAATTTCAGGATTCTAGGTGTTCGGGTCGAGTCGGAGCAAAACGATGCATTTCAGGAGATTTCAGAAATTGCAGAATAAAGTGCACGATCGGGCAAGGATGGGATCAATCGAGCATAGTGATTTACGAGATGCACGATCGGGAAACTTTTCCCGATCGGGCAAAAGTCCCTGGAAAATTAGAAGATTGAGGATTGAAGATCGATCGGGCAAGAAGAATGAGTCGTGCAAAAACGTGAGTTGCTCGATCGGACAACCGTGTGCCCGATCGAGCACACCCCCGAGAAGAAATTGAAGCTTTCCAAATTTTCAATCAGGTCATCATGCTTATCCCAAACTTCCATATTTTATTATTTTATTGTTTAGCTTATAAATACATTGTGTTTTAGGTTTTTAGAACCCAACTTTATTTTAGATTTTGAGAGTATTACTGAGTGAGAGGAGATTCAACATGTATTTGGGGAAGATTTATGAACCCTTTTATATATCTATATCTATTTTAATCATGTGTTCTTCTTTGATATTGTGTTGTTCATCCTTTACAATGTATGAGTAGTTCACTAGTTAGGTTTTAGGATTTCCCAGAGAATTCAGGGTTTGAATGTTAGATTTTTCATAAGGGGATAATAATTGTTAGGTTCTTAGTCTAGACTTGTTATTAATGCATGAATTAGAGTAGCTAACTAGTTCATTGATATCAAACTAATAAGCACAAAGAGATTTAGTTTAGAAGTTATATCTAGTCTAGATGAATAAGTAATTTTTCTTGCGAGAGTATTGTCTTGATTGCTTATCAACAATTGAATCTGAACTGTATTGCATGATTATTTATTTAAAAGACGTCGTGAGTTTGTCTCTGATAATTTGAGCATAGGGTTTAGTACTCCGAGAAGAGATTATTCCATCTTTGTCTTTCATGTTGAGAACTATTTTCAAAGAAAATCCCTGAATGATAAATTGACTTTCAATTCTGACTACCTGTGGTTTCTCTGATGCTTGGCGCCTTTATTTTATAGTTTTAAACCTTTTTCTATTTACCGTTTTGACTCATTTACAAACAACCTTAATTATTTCTGCTTTAGCTTGATTTGATACCCTATATTTTGCTACATTGAACTCTTCTCTTTAGTATTGTTATATGATTTAAATTCTAGACCTATCAGAATTTTGGCGTCATTGCCGGGGACCAATAATGCCTTTTTAGTTTCTTATTAGAATCTAGTCTAAAATTTTTATTTTTCAGTACTCATCTCGTTCTTTTCTGCTTGTTTTTGTCTTACATGTTTATGATCAGAAGATCTGACAAATCTTCTGAATTGCTAAACCCTAGCAACTCAGAACTTGCATGGATAGAACGCTCAAAACGGAAGACTAAGAAAGACAAAAGCTCATCCAATTCAATGGCTGGGAACGTTGAGCAAATCATTCCGGTCGGACCGCAAGGTCAAAACGATCCACCTGCTCTTGGACTCAATCAATTGATTAACCAAGCGCAAAGTGGTGGTAACGGCAATCTAGTGCCACCAGACCAAGAGCTGATAACAACCAAGCTCCACAGGGTAATCTCAATCCTCAAAACCTTCAAAACATAGATGAAAGGAACTTTATCTTATATGGAGATCCGAAGATAGTTAATCAGCGCAATGCTCAGAACGATCCTCTAGTTGGTTCATACAACAACCCTCAAGCATACTATGCTAATAAGAATCCCATCCAGCCCCCTCAACCTCATCGAAGGGAATATCAATTCTCTATCCAGCTTGTTCACATGATCCGTAACAACCAATTCAGTGGTTTACCCAATAAGCACCCAATGGATCATATTGACGTTTTTGAGAAAATCTGTAGCACTATCAAACTCAATGGAGTTACCAGCAATTTCATGCACTGCATTTTGTTCCGTCACTCTTTAGCTGAAAGAGCACTTTGCTGGTTGAAGTCTCTAACTGTTGGATCCATAGTGACCTAGGATGATTGCAAAACCAGGTTCATAAATCAGTTCTTCACTACTACCAGGATAAACACTTTGAGGAACAAGATCTCTTTCTTTGCACAAAAATTGGTGGAGTCATTCTATGAATCTTGGGAACGATTCAAAGAGTTGCTTCTTGATTGTCTACACCACGGTTCTCATATGTAAATCTCTTCAATACCTTTTATAGAGGAATTGAACAGAAGTATCAGCTGTCCTTAGATACAGCAAGCGATGGAGACTTTATGTAGAAACCTGTTCCAACTGCTTATCGTCTGATTGAGAATCTAACAGCCAGTAATAGCAATCATTGCCCTGAGTTTGACCGCCGAAAAAGGTTCCTATATTGGCTGCTAACTTCTCAGAGCTGAAAAGAAAATTCTCAGAGATGAAAGGACTAATCACTCAGCTTCTAAAGGGTCAAAATCAGAAACAGGTTAGTGCTGTAGACGATTCAGAGGTTGATTGCTTTGCAGTTCAAGAGCAGAATACTGGTGGAGTTGAGAAGGAAGTTAGTTACATCAATTCTCAAGGTCAAAGGATATACAACCAATGGTATAATCAAGGCTTTAACAAGACTCATCCCAACATATCTTGAAGAAGTACCAATGTTTAAGACCCCCAAGATCAACATTATCCACAGTAACAGAAGCCCTTTGTGCATAACTCTAATTCATGCGGTTTTCAGCAAACCTCTCAGCCTGTATTTCAGCAAGCTCAACCTCAACAAGGTAATTCAGTAGAGATGATGTTTATGCAACTTCTTGAAGGACAACAACAGTTCCAAAAAATTATCCAAGGAGAAGTGGAAGAGCTGAATCAAAAGTTTGAACCACTATCAACACATGTGAAGCATTTAGATGTACAAGTTGCTCAGACCTCTGAAGCGGTGAAAAGACAAGCTGGTGTCTTTCATGGGAAGGTTGAGGAGAATCTGAAAGCTTATTGTAAGTCTTTAGTTAGTGATATAGAAGATTAAACTGGTAGTTTGGAAAACGATGCAGATCTTGAGAAGTTGGAAAAAGATGCAGAGAAAACTGCCCGATCGAGCACCTCTTGCCCGATCGGGCAAAGCAGTTTTGGAGGACATGATCGATCGGGCGATCCATGCCCGATCGAGCAAACAAGTGCAAAATTTCTAGGGAATTTCGATCGATCGAGCACATCACTTTCCCGATCGATCACCGAATCCAGACCGATGTCAGAGCCAAATGCTCGATCAGGAAAGCAGCAAACGTTCCTGGACCCGAAAATTCCTCTTAATGCTTATAAACCTAGAATTCCTTATCCGGTACAACCTACAAAGCCCAGATCGGAGTTTGAATATGGTGAGATGATTGGGAAGCAACCAAATCCACTTAGGAAGCTTCATAAGCTACAAGACCCAGGGGAATTCTTAGTTCCTTGTTCGATTAATGGAGTAGAATTCACAAATTCTATTTGTGATACTGGAGCTAATGTGAGCGTTATGTCAATGACTGTTGCAGAACGATTAGGACTATCAGGTATCAAACCATCTCATATAACTTTCATGCTTGCTAATGATTCTATTGTCTCTTCCAGTGGCTGTATCTCAGATCTATTGGTACAAGTTGGTAATTTTCTCGTCCCTGTTGATTTCCACATCTTGGAGACGGGTGAGCATCCACATGAACCTTTGATTCTTGGGAGACCCTTCTTGCAACCGTAGGAGCTGTTGTTGATGTACCCAATCGGCGTATTTCTCTGAAAAACATCAAGAAAAGAGTTTTCTATCCAGTGATTCCCCCCAAAGGGAACACCTAGGCTGGCTATGGTAAAAGAAGAGGAGATGAAGCATGAAGTTCATATTGAACCGGATCCTAAGTGTGTAGTTGCTGAAGTCTTACACAAAGAGCCTCCAAACTCAACAAGGAATGGCAATCCCAAGGTTAAGGAGAAGGTGAAGGTGAACCAAAGCAGATAAAGAAGGAGTCTCAAGTGGCTTCGATCCCTCAAGCACTAGCTGGGGATACAATTGAGTATAAAATAAAAAGCAAGGGGTTCTCAAAGCCCTTCTCGAAGTTTAGAGTTTTACTCACCCCAGAGTTTAAAGAGAACGGGATTGAGGTTGCAAAGGATGTGATGGGGAAGGTTCTGAAGCTTAAGATGTCTGGATTTGGAGCTTGTTATGGAACATCGCTGGATGTTGATTCCATTCCCACTTAGAGGTAAGTACCGTCAAGTTAAGTGACGTTAAACAAAGCGATGAGTGGGAGGCAACCCACTATTTAGAGTCCAGTTTAGTTGTTTTTCAATTTAGAGTCAGTTCTAACTTACTTATTTTTAGTTTTGAGTCTTAAGTGTTTCAGGTTATTACTGGTGAATATTCTTCAAGACGTTCCGGGTTATCTCTTATCTAATTTCATTGCTCATTTTTTTCACTTGAATTATTGGTTATTAAGATGGTTTCTTTTTTGCTTCTTGCTAATTCTGATTAGTATTGCTCACCATTCACCATCATTCTTGTGTTTTGACTTGAGTTGATTTTAGATTCATGATTGATTGGTTTTCTCTCATTAATTAACTCTTGATTCTTGCTAATTATAATTAGTACTGCTTGATCATTGCTCTTTACTTACCAATTGATTGTTTGATACTGGAATGATTGCTGTTAACTATTCTGAATGATGCCTCTATTATATGATTCTTGCTGATTTTTGATTAGTATTGCTTGATCATAATGCATTTAATGGTTTCTCTTACAACCGATTCTTGTTAGTTTTTAAGCTATCATTGCTCAAATAGCTATTCAACCATTACTCACACTTCTCTTGAGTGTTTGTTATTTTTGCAGACATTGCAAAGGAGGCAAAGGAGTTCAGAGCAGGTTTGGGAGCAATTCACCTTTAGTACATCTCTTTCCCTTGAACTCTTATAGTATAGTATTATCTATTTTCATCCATTACAGACTTTTCTATTGATTTTTGTTACTTCTATACCTTCTCTTAGATTTATTTTCACACCAGGATGGTGTGTAGTAAGTCTGGGGGAGGGTGTAATGATACTAACTACGTTTTGATATTTTGTCTTTTGGTGAAAATTTTCAAAATTTTCATTTTTAATCTAGCTGAGTCTATCGAGTTGAAGGAACCATGATCAAAATCAATGATGATAAATAGCCAAGTGTGGGTATAGTTTTCACTTTCTCTAGATTAATGACTTAGATTAATTGCTGAGATTAGGATTGGAACCCCATTACTGATTGCTTGTTTATGAAAGTTTTGGTCTTTTGAGTTATTGATGAATTGATGCTAGCTCTACCATGATATGACTTAATCTAAATCTGAATTATTCTTGTTTATGATGTTGATATACTCTGAGAATTAGGTACCTTGCTCTTTAGTGTTCTGTAAAGCCGACAAGTTCTTTCAGTACGGTCCGGGTCCTTTCTCTCTCTCCCTTCAGAAAATAAAAAAAACCGGTCCAGAAAAAGTATGGAAAGCGTGATCTAGAAGTCCGTAATCATTGCCAGTCTGCTAAAAAAAAGCAGTAAGAAAATAAAAACGCAGAAAAGTGCGAAAAGAAAAAAAAATAAAAACGCAGAAAAGTGCGAAAGAAAGAAAAAAATAAGTGAGAAAGGGGGAAAAAGGATCAGGACCGGAAGTCGGTTCATACTCTGTTTAGTATTGGCATTTCAATAGAAGAGGTACTTGAGTAAATTGATTGATATACCATAGGTGAGAATGCATGTATCTGAACTTAATTGAATTTAAAGAGCTGGTTGATATGATTTGATACTTGATTGATGCGTGGTAAACAGTCCAGTCTAAGTAGTTGTTTGAGATTGGTGTATTTGGATTTGAAACTATGCTTATGGTTTTTGAGATTTTGTGAGTTTCTGTGTGGTCCATTTCAAACCTTTTCTCCAAATTGAATCGTGCTTTACTTGAGGACAAGAAAAGATCTAAGCATGGGGGAGTTGATATTGTTTTAATGCATAATAGTGGGTATTTATTTTTGCTATTCTGCATAATTCCGAGTGTTTTTATTGCATATTTGGTAGAATTTCAGGATTCTAGGTGTTCGGATCGAGTCGGAGCAAAACGATGCATTTCAGGAGATTTCAGAAGATTTTAGAAATTCCAGAAAAAGTGCACGATCGGGCACAAATGGGATCGATCGAGCATAGTGATTTACGAGATGCACGATCGGGCAATTTTGCGAAATCAAAAATACCTTGAAATACCAAAATCAGTGAAATCAAAGCTTCCTCTATGATTAAGTCAGCTAAAACAAATCTGGAACATAGATTAAGTCATATGAAAATTGAAGATATGAAAGAAAAATCAAAGAGAGATGATATCAAATTACCTTGAAGACACACCAAAATCAGAGTGAAATCCAACTCAAAAGATTAAGACATCTAAATCAAAGCTGGAACAGAGATTAAATCAGCTGAAATTGAAGATATGAACATAATATCAAAGAGAGATGATATCAAGTGAAATCAAATTACCTTGAAGACACACCAAAATCAGAGTGAAATCCAAACTCCAATGTGAAAGAAGAGATGAAATAGAAGGTTTGAATGAATAGAAAAATCAAAACAAGATTCTTTTCATGAATCTTCAGAAAGCTCTCTCAATCGCTATGGAAGAGAGAGATACAACATGTTTTGTTTTTAGAATTATTTTGTCAAAATTAGGTTAAGTAATATGAGGGTAAAATGATCATTTTGCAATTAAATTAGTGGTATTAGTGAAACTAATTCGCTTGTGTGGTAGTTTTGACTTTAATAGAATTTTTAGTGTTGTTTTGAGGAATTTCTCTTAATTTTTTGGATTCTCTAATTAAATGTTTCGAAAATAACAAAAAATAATATAATGGAAAATTATATATATGGAATACGTCATATTCTAAAACTTACGAAGATTTCAATGAGTAATTAAATTATGTATATGTTTTTTTATAAACAAATCTTAAATAAATATTTGAAATCTTTTGTTTATTTAATATAAAATTAGTTTTTTTATTTTATATAGAAAGCTGGATAATTCTTTTACAAATATTATATATTTTTCAATTAAAAAGTTTTAGATATTCAAAAAATATATAACTGATTCCTTATTTTTATAATTAGAATTTGAAACTAATTTTTTTCCCGTAAATATTGTACAATTTTAGAAACTACCATCAATTGAACCAAAAAAATATTTAAGATTTTCTATAAATACCACTTAAACAAATATATATATATATACATATATATATATATTTGAAATCTTCTGTTTAATTAAATAAAATTAGTTTTATATTTTTTTATATTGAATGGTCGACAATTTCTTTTACAAATGCTTTTATAAAGTTAAGATTTCTAAATTTAAAATAATATACACAATCTAATAATACCCACAAATAAATTAAAGGGACATTCTTAAAAATACCACAAAAAGTTAAGTATATTCCAAAAATACCACACACTCCCAAAAGTTCCAAAAATGCCACATTTTTTTCCAAAAATACCACACAAATGTTTTTGTTCCAAAAATACCACAAATTTGAAATAGCTTTAAAACTTCAAATTTAAATCCAAAAACCCCAAAACCAAACCCTACCCATTCAAAACTAAACCCTAAATTCTATTTAGTGAACCCAAATCCAAAATTTTAAATTTTAAACTCTTAAAATTCACTTTTTATGTTTGTGGTATTTATAGAACATTTGAGAGTGTGTGGTATTTTTGGAACTTTTGGGAGTGTGTGGTATTTTTGGAATTTGAACTTCTTTTGATGGTGTTTCAAGGAATTACTCTAAATTAAATTCCAATTGATTTTTTGAGTTCCCTAATTAATTGTTTCCATAATAACAAAAAATTATATAATGGAAAATTACATATATAGAATATGTCATATTCTAAAACTTACGAAGATTTCAATAAGTAATTAAGTTGTGTATATGTTTTTCCATAATTAAATCTTAAATATATATTTAAAATTTTATAGGGTTATTTGATTTAAAATTAGTTTTTTAATTTTATATTGAAATCTGTATAATTCTTTTACAAATATTTTATATAATTTTTCAGTTAAAGAGCTGTTAGATATTTAAACTGATTTTTTATTTTTATAATTAAAAATTGAAATTGATTCTTTATTTCCGTAAATATTGTACAATTCTTAAAGCTGCCATCACTTGAACAAAAAAATAAATTTAAGATTTTCTATAAATACCACTTAAACAAATATATATATTTGAAATCTTTTATTTATTTAAATAAAGTTAGTTCTATATTTTTTATATTGAATGGTTGATAATTTCTTTTACAAATGCTTTTAGAAAGTTAAGATTCCTAAATTTAAAATAATATACACAATCTACCATATTCATAAATAAATTAAATCCCAATTGATTTTTTATATTTTCTAATTAAATATTTTCAAAATAACAAAAATCATATAATGGAAAATTGCATATATAGAATATGTCATCTTCTAAATTTATGACAATTTCAATAAGTAATTAATTGTATATATATTTTCCATAAATAAATTTTAAACAAATATTTGAATTTTTAGGGTTATTTAATTTAAAATTAGTTTTTTTCTTCTAATTTTATATTAAAAGCTGGATAGTTTTCTTCTAACAAATTTATTATTTTTGTAATTGAAAGTTGAAACGAAATTTTATTTCTATAGATACTATATAATTTTAAAAACTACCATCACTTAAACCAAAAAAAGTATTTAAGATTTTTTTTATAAATACCACCTAAATAAATATATATATTTGAAATATATTGTTTAATTAAATAAAATTAGTTTTATATTTATTATATTCAATAGTCGATTATTTCTTTTACAAATGCTTTTACAATGGAGTCACTAATAGTAAACACTCAGATAAATATTTTATGATTTATTGTAAAAACTTTTAGATATTTATTCTACAATATTAATATATGAAAAATTGAAATCATGATATGACCAATTTAACTTTTAAATGTAACCAAATTAGAAATTTCCATATTTAAATATCATAGAAAAACTATGAATACTTCTTATTGATATAAAATCGTCAAAAACAAAATAAAGATTTGTGTGGTAACGAACCATGTCCGTTGTGTTTGATGGAGAAAAAACCACACTCTCACTAGCCAACTGAGCAACCTCGATTTCAATTGTTTGTGTGTAAATTCTTTTCACGGGTAATACCCGATCCGCCAAGAATCTGCGTTTTTTTGTAATTTTTTATACTGAAAACACTCTTTACCCATTATTAAAATATTATTTTGTAACAACATCTATTATATAAAAGTAGATTTTGGATCTCACAAGTGATGACACCTAAGCACTCCTCTCCATGACACATCAGCATGTTTATTATTTTTTATAATTATTAAATCTTGATATTTGCATCTTCACGAGATTAGGTT
>OVBE01010023.1:0-15424 GCA_900406425.1 Iberis pinnata
CCGTGATCTGTCTCTGCAGCATTAGTTTTAGGACTTAAATTCTAAGCCTATCATATAGTCACATTCAGCTCCGATAACACTAACCGAGGAACCTCACAAGCTCTCGGCCCTTTCTGTCCATGAACATATTTGGATTTTAATAGCTCCCTAAAATTTCCGCAGTCGCTTTTTTATTGTAATGAGATCTTGATCCACATCACACTTATGTTTCAAATATGCTGTCCTAATTTCCATGATTTCAGAATCGTGGTGTCTAGTTGCATATATCCTCCAATCGCATTTATCGTCCTCCCAGAAAAACATCACGCATGTCCTGTCAGAACTCCTCCCCTTGAAGGTGAACAATCTCTTAACTGAATACACCGGGATTGCCTTATGTAGCTCGGATTTGTTTTTAAAAACTAAACCTACATATAGTGCGTCTTCCCCCCCCCCCCCCNATCAGCATTACATTGTCTTTGAAAGGATCTGGATCGATGACGAAATTAGGTATGTCCGTTAACGTTGTCATGGCATTGGGACCAAAATCTCTTTTCCCTATGTCCAGGGATATGATATACATTCACGTTATCCTTTTCAGATTGTAGATTACCATTTAACTCATGTCCATTGCTAGAATTTACTTCACCACTAAACGGTACCAACGCTAGACCACCAGAAGGGACAATAACATCTTGTCCACTAGTTATCGGCGTTTTATCCTCCAAGTTACCAATATGTGCTGACGATCCCCCATATTCTATAATTTTTTTTCTTTCCCTGACCTCTCAACACTCCTTAGTAGCTCTAAATTCCCGCCACTCACAAAGGTTTCACCATCATTATCAAACATTCTCTTAAATGAGTATGGATCCCAATTTGGTCGATACTCGGAGTTAATCAAATCTGTCATGTAGTTGAAGTCGTAACTAGGTGACCCGTCTTCATCAATAGATTCCTTGTCCTCCACCTCCTCAATGATACTTGGCTCTGTGGGATCACCTACCGACCCCACCATTTATTGTCTATGCCCACTTATGGCCATTGAGTCCTGGTGGACGTTCTCCAGTTGAATAACCTCATTGAGGAACTCATTGTCATCGAATCGATCCTCACAATCTTTTGTTCGTGGCACTTCCGCGTGTTTAATCCCACATGTATCATGGACCATTTTAACAGTCATGTACAAATGTAATCCATTATCCTCGAGTCTTCTCATCTTAAACATTTCGAGAGTGTCATCCGAGTCCATACTAATGTGGGGGGGGGGGGGCATTTTAGCTTGTGTAAATACTATCTCGAAACTCTCCCTCCAGAATGTAAAAGACATTGTATCTGTCTTCGTCCCAAAAGCGGTAGCAAGTTTGTCCTTCAACCTTTCGAAGTTGTCCATTGCCACATATCTTGCAAACTTGTCTCTAGATACACAGAAATGTCAACTGCCATTTTCCTTGCACTCCCATGACCCCACAATAACCAACACAACTTCGTCCATGGCATAAAAACGCTTGTCATAATGGATACCGGTTAGCATCACAACGCAATTCATACATATTTATAGTTTATGTTGTAGATCTAGTCGATGCAACAAAACCAAAATAAATGATCTTACCTACGAAACAAGTTCTTCACTTTTCTTTAAACAAGTCCACATGTGGTTTTCTCAATAAACAACCGAACAAAACATCTTAATTTTCGAGGAAAACCACCATATTATCTATTGGATTATGCATTTAATGCCATTAAATGCTAATTAATTCGTGTCACAACAGCGGGCCCCCCCCCCATACATTCACTTTCGCGCGCCCAACCAGCGATAGCTTCTCCCGTACCAGACAGCTTTCGCGAAGGCAATTATGTCTTTGTCCCTATGCCACAACACCACATCATTATGGTATCTCGGGAAAGGTTGACTCATTATGATATTTTTAATAAGAAGGTTCACTTCTCATGGTAGTTCAGATTGATCTCCCTATATTATATCTCCATCTTAACGTACGGGGGTGTTATTGGTTATGGAGTTTTAATGGATTTTGAAATCCATGCGAAATCATGTGTTATTCGTTTAATAATTTTATTCGTTTAATGATTTGTAAATTCTAATTGAAATTCAGTGTTATTCGTTTAATGATTTGATATTGGATTTCAAATTCCACTTTGTATTTTAATGGATTTGGAAGGATTTCAAAGTTAAAAATACAAAGGACCAAATCCAAACATAAAACAAGGTATTTCAAAATCCAATCATTTCAAAATCCATAAATTTCCAAATTCTCATGGATTTATAAATCCATTAAAATACCATAACCAATAACACCCCGTAGTGCCTAGGTTTTTTTTCGTTGCCTTGGTCACCAGAAACATATTTAGGCTAATTATGTCATACAAATTAATTAGCCTAAATACGTGCACACCGACTTAAAACATCACATAGATGCAGTAAACACAATTGTTGTAAAATCGCCTGCGATTAGGTTAGAAGAAAGAGAAAATCCATTCGCTTTAGGATTTTTTATTGATCAAAATTGTTATTAAGAGAAAACCCGATCCCATTAGGAAAGCCTAGAATAATTTCCTTTTAAAAAAAAATAGACTGTATAGTACCCACGTTAGACCGACGCCAATTCTATTGCACCACTAATTAATACTATTTATGTCATATAATTACCAACAATCAAAAAGAAGTACCGGAAAACAAATGGCAATCTTTAGAACGAGAGGGTTATGATACTTTACATAATCTACAAGAAAAAAAGAGGAAGAGAGAGGGTTTATGGTACTAATGAAACACAGCCTTTAAGGCGATCTAGAATAGCATTCTTGGTCTTCTTTAATCTTGCGTGTGATGTCAAAGGCAGCCCTTGTTTGACACATTCGTCATACTTCTCTAGAACCGCCACAATGTTTGAAAACTCCGGCCTCTTCGACGGATTCTTCGACCAGCACTTCTTGATTAGGTGAGCTAGTTCTGGTTGACATCTAGCCGGCAATGGCGGTCTCTCGTTCTTTTCAGAGACTGCAAAGGCGGCTTGAATTGGAGTCATGCCTTGGAACGGAAGCAACGCAGTAGTAAGTTCCCATAGAACGATACCAAAGCTATAAACATCGACTTTTCTAGTATAAGGCTTATCTCTAATCATCTCTGGAGCCATCCATCGATAAGTTCCCATATTACTACCACCTTTGGCTTCTTTACATTGACAAGAAGTTCCAAAGTCTGCAACTTTAACTCTCATCTCATCATTCAACAACAGATTGTTTGACTTTAAATCTCTGTGGATAATACCTTGCGAGTGAAGATACTCCATTCCTTTAGAGATGTCTAGAGCTAGTCTTAATACAGTCTCTATTGAAAGAGAATAAGGCTCTTTCTTGTTTAAGTACATTCGGAGATTCCCTTGCGACATGTACTCTGTTATTATGCAGTATATTTGTGGTTGTTTCTTACACGTTGCAATAAACTGAACGATGTTAGGGTGAAAGAGCTGAGAAAGCAAAGCAACCTCGGATTTGAACTGCTGTTCGTGTCTTGGGATTCTGACCATCTTCACAGCGACGGCTCTCTGTTTGTAGATTCCTCTGTAGATTCTGCTGTGTGCTCCGGAAGCAAATTTGTTTCCGATAAAAAGCTGTGAAAGATCAGCTGTCCATTCCTCTCTTTCGCTTTTAGATTCTTCCCATGTTTCTAGGATCATCGACCAAGATTCAATACTGTCGAATCCTTTCTTTTCCATCGTCTCGCTTTCTGCATACCGCTTAGTTTTGGAGGATGAGCGTTCAGATCTCACAGAACGCCGTAGACGAAACAGATTGATACATGAACCAGACATGGTGAACCAGTTTGCTTCGGTCATGAAGAACTCTTTATATTCTCACAAAACTGACTTTTATCTTTTATTAATCAATGGAACTCTCTTCATATAGAGTATCTAATACAAAACCTAAAAGGAAGAAAATATTTTAAAAGATAACACCAAATCTTAAAATAAGGAAATCTTCAATGTATTAAAAAGATATCTAGTTATATCATACATACATTTTTTATATTATTTACCTTTTATTTTTCATATTTTTATTCAAAATAAAAATTAATAGTTATATAATGTTAAATTAATAATAATAATAAATATTTTTTTTACATATTCCATGATTTATATTTTAAAATTCAGACATATGTTATATAATCTATTGTATTTATAAAAAATCACCCTAAAAATATAATATAAATATACTAAATAATAATAAATTATAATAGCAAAAATTTTATTTATATCAATATATTAAAAGACAAATATTATAGTTCTACTTTTCAGCACCACATTTTTTTCCTGATTTTTAGTTTATTTATTAGTTTACTTAGATGTATTTGTTGTAATTTTTGTTTTTTTTTTTAAATTGATATATTTAATGCTATTTATATCGAATAAAAAAGCTTGGATATCTACTTATATTATACATATATTTTTATATTTTTTACGTTTATTTAAAATATAAACTAATAGTTATATAATGTTTAAATAAATAATAAATCTTTTTTCTACATATCTCTGTTGGGTGAAATAAATTCATCTACTAATAAACTTTCGACAATTGTCCAAACACTTGGAAGTTCCTAACAGGGCATAACAAGTTGTTAACAAGACATGGCTAGTTACCGACAAGACATGTCTAGTTATCGACAAAGCATAACTAGTTGCTTACGAGGCATGAACGTTTGTTAATATGAACTAGAATACGGTCGTAATCTATTTGGGAACTATATGGAAGTTACTTAGAACGAATAAGCCGTCGATAATGACGAAAACTCAAGCCTTTTAATGTTAAGTCGGTTCCGATAAAAATTTCTTCCAACTAATAAAAAAGATTCATGTAAATCTATACTCCGAAAGATAGGGAAGTTGTTAAAGAATCTTCCCAATCCGAAAAGGATTGGGTTGAACAATCTTATAAACAAGGAAGCTCTCTAAATGAGAGAGGAACAAGAGAAAAACTCTACAAAGCTACTTTCTAAGAACCTCCCAAAGAGAATAATGAGTATATTACGAACCAACAACCTACGATAATTAGATTTTCAAGCGATCAATGATTGGAAATCGACAAAAGTCCTTAGAAAATTGTTTTTCTTAATAGATTAAGTTGATTGTAATCTCTACTCATTGATCAATAAAGATATTCTTTCATTTTCCATTCCGTAGAACTATCTCATTAAGAACCGGTTAAGTTTTCCCCAAACAGTTTAGCGCACCAGGTATGGGAAAGTTAACTGGCTACATGAGATATGACAAATGATTGAGACAACAACGAGGTTCCTGCTGGAGGTAACTTTTCTTTAGATCTCGCAGCTCAAGTAGAGGAACTCATCGCCCAGAATAAGTACAATGAAGAAAGGGTGGCAGAACTTGAAGCGGAGAATGCTTCTTTAAAAGAGGTAAATAAATATCTAATTGTTGGAAGCACTGCTGGTAACATGAACGCTAGATTCCAAACACCCATCAACCGATGCAACCACTGGAAGGCAACCAAAGAAAAACGATCGTTGCATCAATGCTTCAACATCAACTTGATACACCAGGCACACATACAGAAAAGGTTAACGAAACTCATGTTCCACCTAATCCGATTATAAATCAACCTACTGAAGATTCCTATTAAAAGGGCTATGTTCTCGAAAAGATTCGAGGCAATTGAAGCACTATTTACACGACTTCCCGGAGTAGCTCCTCCAATCACAAAAATGATCCAAAATTATATGCGGATACTCCGTTTACAGATGAAATTGCCTTAGTATAGATGTCTAGGAAGTTCATCTTCCCCTCAATGAAGATGTATGATGGAACGACTAATCCTGACAACCATATGGCACAATACAAGCAGCGAATGTTCACTACTACCGTCGCAAGAGAATGTCTGGAAGCTACTATGTGCAAGGGTTTTGGTACTACTCTCACTGGACTACGAGAGTATGTGGGACGGTTCAATAAAGAGAAAGTATTGATACCTCACTGCAATGTCGCCACCGCAATCTCAACGTTCAAAAGAGGTCTACTAGTAGATGGAGATCTATACAAAGAACTAACAAAGTATCAATTCATAACTATGGAAGATGTTCTCTCTAGAGCATGGACCCAATTAAATAGGAAGAAGATTCAACATATCATCATCAACGCTCTCCAGTTGCCGATTCACGTTTGACAAGAATGGAGAAGTTAAACAGAGATGATAAACCTAATTACCATAGACCTCACAATGATGACGCCGACAATATAAGTGACCATGAAAGTGATTATTGATCTTTCAACAATATAGAAAATGAGAGACCTCAATCATCAACATCGCCAACAATTATTATCTTACGAAGTAGGCCATGAGCTCACCAATTGGATTCAAAAGGTATAAAAAATTGATTTTTCTTCTACGAAAGTTAAAAACATACTAACTTCACATATTGTTTTCCTTTTTCTGGTAAGTAGTGTTAACTATAATTCCCATCATATTTTAATATCATCTATTTAATTTACCCCTTGACTTAAAAAAATCTATTTCTTTTTACTTCTCATTCTTGTGCATGTTGTTAACTAACCAACAACAAGGTTAACGTATCCGATTGGAAAAAAATCCACATTTGTAAATTCGAAACTACTCTCCAAATTCTAAATATGAAAATGGAGAGTAGGGGAAAATTTTGGGGAAATATAAATTCATCTACTCTTTTGGTTTTGACAACTGTCAAAGTAATTGGAAGTTGTTAGTAAGATATAAATGATTGTCAACAAAGAATGGCAAATTGCCAAAAAGGAATAGTTATTTACCGATAAGGCATAGCCAGTTACCGACAAGGCATAGCCAACTGCCGAAAAGGCCTAGCAAGTTGTTGATCAAGCATGAAAAGTTGCCGACAAGGCATAGCCAACTGCCGAAAAGGCATGGCAAGTTGCTGATCAAGCATGGAAAGTTGCCGACAAGACATAACTAGTTGCTCGAAAATTCATTTACAGTTGCCGACAAGGCATGACAAGTTGCCCATAAGGCATAGCTAGCTGCCGAAAAGGCATGGAAAGTTGTTGATTAAGCATGGAAAGTTATCGATCAGGCATAACTAGTTGCTCGACAATTCATGGCAAGTTGCCAACAAGACATAGCCAGTTGCTGAAAAAACATGACAAGTTCCCGATAAGGCATAATCATGTGCTTATGACGACATGTCTTGACTTAGCTAAGGTATAACCTCAAGTAGGAAAAAACCTACAACAAGTAAATGAATAGGAAGTGGTGGAGCCAAGTAAAGTAACTTCCCACATAATAGATAAAAGCTTTCGACAAGGAGGAGAAATGACAAAGTATGAGATGTATGTGGATGTTAACTTTCCAATAAAAAGCAACATATCACCAATAATTGTTGATGGAAGGAAGAAAAGTAATTTTCCTAAATAAAACAAAACAAGTAACTACCCTACATAAAAACAAAACTCAAGAGGAAAGAATGTGACAAAGTATGGGGAAGTGAGTCCATTAATGACATCAACTTCCCATCTTTTTGGGAAGTACTTTTTGTTTTACTAGTTATCAACTTCACATTATTTTTTGGTTGGGAAGTGCTTTCTCTTTCTATCTACTTTCCATTTTTGTAAGTTGTTAACTAAACAACAACATATGGTCGGTATGTCTGATTGAATAAAATTAATACTTGTAAATTTAAACCTACTATCCAAATTCTAAATAAGAAAATAGAGAGTGGGAGGCAAGTTGTTGGGTGAAATAAATCCATATACTAATAAGCTTTCGACCATTGTCCAAACACTTGGAATTTCCTAACAGTGTGTAACAAGTTGTTAACAAGACATGGCTAATTACCGACAAGACATGTCTAGTTATCGACAAAGCATAAGTAGTTGCTTACGAGGCATGAACGTTTGTTAATATGAACTAGACTACGGTCGTAATCTATTTGGAAATTATCCGGAAGTTCCTTAGAACGAATAAGCCATCTATAATAATGAAAACCCAAGCCTTTTAATGTTAAGTCGGTTCCGATAAAGATTTCTTCCAGCGAATAAAAAAGATTCATGTAAATCTATACCCCGAAAGATAGGGAAGTTGTTAAAAAGTCTTTCCAATCTGAAAAGATTACGTTGTACACTCTTATAAATAGGGAAGCTCTCTAATTGAGAGAGGAACAAGAGAAAAATCCTAAAAAGCTACTTTCTAAGAACCTCCCAAAAGAGAACGATCAAGTATATAATGAACCAACAACCTACGACAACTAGATTTTCAAGCGATCAACGATTGGAAGTCGACAAAAGTCCTTAGACGGTTGTTTTTTCTTAACAGATTAAGTTGATTGTAATCTCTACTCATTTATCAATAAAGATACACATTCATTCGTCATTCCGTAAACCAACTATCTCATTAAGAACCGATTAAATTTTTCCCAAACAATGCGATGGTTTAAATTTTAAAATTCGTACATATGTTACAAAATCTATTTTATTTGTGAAAATCACATTAAAACATAATATAAATATACTAAAAACAATAAATTATAATAGAAAAACTCTTATTTATAGGCGTCTAATTTTAAAAAAGTTTGGTTAATTTTAATTTTTTATGTTAAAGTCAATAATCAAATCAAACATACAAAGTACTAGAATATTTTATATTTGTGAAATTTAAATGTAATAATGTACTTCATAACATAAATATTTTTTGTCGCATTAACCTTTGGATCACAACGGGTATAACTTAAAAATATTTCGTAAATATTTTTTTATTCTTCAAAAATTAAAATTTAATTTAAATTGTGGATTTTATAATAAATTTAACTTTACGCACTTTAACATGATAAAAATTGATCATATTTGAAATTTGTACTGATTAAAAATTTCAGTTTATAATATTTCAAATTTTCACTATTATAGATTTAAGTTTAAATATCATCACATTTTAAAAATAAAAAATAAACTATAATATTTTGTATAAATATTTTGTTATTAAACTTATCATGTGCAAATACAGGACATCATCTAATATAACATAAAAGATAAAGCAACTATGTTTATCTTCAATACGGCACAAAGTAGGTTAGAGTTTTTGTTTCGATTACAACAGGTTTTTCCTTCTAAAAGTGTGAATGGGTTTTAGAAAATGCATAAATTGATTTAAAACCATGGGTTTACCAACTTTTTCATTAATTCAAAAATTTGAAATAGAGGATTTGGATAAGTTTAAACGAAGTAAAATTATGTCAAAAGGAAGATAAACAAAAAAGAAAACGAATGGGTTTCATTTTACTTATTTTCTAAGTAGAACAATGAAGCTTTCATGGAAATTTCCTCTACGAACAAAGGGGCACGAGAAGAGTAAAAAGCACCAGAACCTTTTTGGAAGTTATTTATTGATGTGTTAGAAAAAAGCGTATAATCATAACCTAATTTATTCTTTGAGCCTTATTGCTCACAGAACCATAGGACCTGGTCTACCAACACTACTGGTATTAAAATATGTTTATGGAGATTTTAAGTCCGTTATCTAGTATTATCACATTTTAGTTTGTTTTGGAGAACAACTTGAAGTTTTATGTTACAAATCAGTCACTTTAAAAAAAAAAATTAATTTGATAACTTATTACATGTTTTATCACTCATCTACTATTTAGGTATCCAAACACTTATTTTCACTATTTTTTTAAATCATTAAAAAAACTATCTACTATATATTAAAAAGAAATGCATATTATAAAAAAATCCTTAAATTTGACAACTTATTACATGTTTTGTCACTCATCTATTATTCTATCATAAAAAATTAAAATATTTTGGATGTAACCTTTGTTGATTTATAATAAGTTAATAACGCAATAAATATAATAATTTGTATGTTTATTTTTATAATAAATATTTATTTCTATTTTACAGATTCTAATAATTAGTTATAAAACTAAATTATTTTAATATTTAGCCAAACTTAAATGGTCATACTAATAAATTTATAAATTATATAATTAAATAATTATATATAAAGTATTGATAAATTTATGTGTTCTATTTTGAATACATAAGAAACTGAAATTATTTTTATTTTTATAAATTAATAATGCAAAAAATTATATAAAAACATAATAGATTTTTAATTTGAGTAAACATTTTAAAATGAATATTTTTTGTTTATCTTTTGAATAAATATTAATTCGATTTTTTAATATTTTAAGAGTAATGAATTTATTATATATCTTAGAATTCATCATATTCTTCGTCATCTTACAAATTTGAACTTAAACTATAATTATAACAATAATCTATTATATACTAATCTATATCCCTACAAAACAATATTCTAAGCAAATTAAAATCAATATTGTCACAACTATATTGTAACAATAACCTCTTGGTTTTTCTATATAAATATCTATTATTTAAAAAACCTTTTAATATTTTCAATATTTTGAATTTTAAAATATTTATTTCGGTTTTTTCACATACTACTTTTTTTGATGATCCTGATATCCGTAACCTTGAAAGACTTTGCAGTCGCCAAGGGTATCCAGAAGGACCGCCAAAATTCACCCCATTTTTAATTGACGGTGGCGGGATTCGAACCCAGATAGCGAAACTCACAGTTGAGAGCCTTTTACCATAGTTAATACTACTAATTTGTTATAGAATAAAATTATATTAGCCAAAATAACATATTTAAATACTTATATATATATACATATATTGATATGTATTCTATTTTTGTATCATAAAAAAATAAAAAATAATTGGATGTAACTTTGTTGATTTATAATAGGTTAATAAATATAATAATTTGTATGTTTATTTTTCTAATAAATATTTATTTCTCTTTTTCAAGTACAATTAATTTAGTTTTTTTCGTCATAAAAAATATCAATAAAACGACTAATAAAGAAACAGAGAACATCAAAAATAAACAAGGACAATGCTAATTAGGAATGTGCAGCAGACTCAGCCCTTAAATCTGAGAGAAGCCATGCTGGAGCTGAAGAAGCAATGTAAAATTGAGTTCTTCCATCTCTAATCACACTAGAAGCAATGGCATTTGCACATTTATTTGCTTGTGAAGTAAAACCAATGCAACAAGCCTCCCTGAAAATTACCTAATTGAGTTTCAGAGCTTCCAATTGATATTGGTACCTTGACCAATCCAAAGGGGCTGCTTATAGCTGATATTAGTTCACAATTGTCAATCACAAAAATGAGTCTTCGACTTCTCATGAAGTAAAGTGCCTCCACAGTCCAACTCATACAAACAATTGTTGCTTCGAAGTTAGATAGTGTACCATCCGGTGCTGATCGACCATGAAACAGAGTATCACCCTCCATATCGCGGAGAATCCATGAAGCTCTCCTACATAAGAATATTACCTTGGCCAATTATATACACTTAATTAGTTATAGAACTAAATCTATTATATATTTTAATAGATTTTATTGTCACTCACAATGTTCCTATATCCAAAAAGTCATTATGATTTTTTATTGTTCAAAACATATTAAATTATCTCTATTATATACAATTAATTAGTTATAGAACTAGATCTATAATATATTTTGATAATTAATTATATGTATTGCCACTCACATTATCCATATATCCAAAAACTCATTATGATTTTTTAATTTTGTTTAATCTTTAATTTGATAATTAATTACATGTTTTTCTCAAAGATTTTTTCATTTAAATCAGAAAATTAATTCTAAATTTCATTTTAATTTACAAAATTTATTTTTAGTTTCTTCTCTAAGAAAATATTGTATAAAACCTATAAATGTAATGTATAAAATATTAACATTTAAAATAAATAATGTAAACATTGTTAGTATTTGAAATAATATAAACTAATAGATTTAAATTTGAAATATGTTTATTAAATTTATCTAACTTAATTAATAAACCAATATAACACATATTATTAATTATCTATATCTATTATATATTTTAAATTGGCAAGTTTACAAGATAAATAATAATATTTTTAGTACCATTTATATTATAAATTATATATTTTTATATTTTTACTTCGATATTTACATATTTATGTTTTTTGACAAATTTATTAGCCATTATATTTAAATTTATATTACAATACATAAAACTTATTTACAATACCATAATTTTGATATTATATTTTATAACATATTCTCGCGCAATCTAGTGGAAATATCGAAATGTAAGTTGGTACATAAGTGTTACAAGTTTTAAACTACTTTTAGTACAATGAAAGATAAAAATTCAAGTTTTTTTTTAATGAGCCGAGTTGGATCGACTTTTGTTTATACTAGAACTAAAAACTCTTTAAAGAATTTTGAAATATATCAACCCGTCTAATTTTTTTTTTCTTTTCTCAAGACGTCTAAGAGCATGTTCAGTAGAGAACATATAAGAAGTTTTTAATTAATTTTTTAATAGTTTTTTTCAATAGTAGATACATTTAAGAAACTTATATCTTTTTTATTATTTTTGTTGTCAATTGATCAGATTTTTAATAAAAATTTGACAAAAAAGATTAAGAAGAAGAAGTTGTCTTATGAAAAGAAGGTTGAAACTTGTTCATAAACCAACAAATGTTGAGACATAACATAGAAAAGACACACACAAACACACATAAGCTAAAACACACATAATCAAATAACTCAAAAACATTAGACAATCATAAACTTACACAGAACTTATCAAAAAACAATCATGTACTCACAAGAACAATAATTCAAGTACTCACATTGTGACGATTCTCCTCTTGCAAATTATAATTCTCCTCTTGTGACGATTCTCCTCTTGTAGCAAAGCATCACAACCATTGCTAAAGTCTTTGGATACATTGTCCTCCTGCAAATCATCACGGATTACACAAAACTTAAATGTAAAACACTTCATTACTCTTGAAACACTTGTACACAAAACTTAAATTTAAAACACTTCATTACTCTTGAAACACTTAAACAGAACTTAAACACAAAACTTACATAGAACTTAAACTTAAAACACATTTCATTACACAGAACTTAAACACTTCATTACACAGAGTAAAATAAACAGAGTCTTAAACATGTATACAAAGACTTAATGCATATAAACAGAGACTTAAACATATATACAGAGACTTAATGCATCACCATAAAAGTTAAAACACTTAAAACTTCATAAACTTCATTACACAACTAACACAACCAATGCAGATAAATACACCTAACTTGTATTACATTTTGTTTCAAAACTACCTGGTTTGGATTAAAACCACTGCAACCACTCTAGCTAATTACTTTTGGATATAACCTTCATTTGATTGTAACCTACAATGAGCAACACATAAACTCATATTAATATGAACAACAACACACAAAGCAATCAATATCACACAAGCAATTGCACACACTCAATATCAGACATAAACTCAGAGTAAGATAAACAACAGAATAACAATATACAATAGCACAAAAGCAACATTCTGGTTTAATCAATATCACACAGATCGATAGCATACACCTAAACAAAAACTACAATCAAAACATAAAGGTAGAAGATTTGTACCATTAACTGCATACATCTCCAATAGAGTCAATTCGGTTCAATTGTCTCCATCGCCGATTGCTTCATCATCCAAGCTGTTACGACTCCAATCGGCTCATGCTGATCATATAGTGTGCCTCGCCATCTCAAAAAGTGCCTCCGACGACGATTTCACATAGATTTTGGTCGGAGAAGACAAATCGCCTTCGTCACCGCCTGGTTTTCTCCAAAGAAGAAAACCCTTCTCGATTTCTCGAATGAGAAATGAAAAAAATATTTAAAAAAACTCAAAACACACGGACCAATCAACAACATACACATATGAAAGTTCTAATACCTCACAAGACAATAAAGAATTTCCTTTAAACAAATACTTTATTAAGAACTATTTAAACAATCATACAGATATGTTTAATCAGAATGACTCGACCTCAAGAACTCTTGATTCAACACTGACCAGTTCCTAACTACCCTGTCTCACACACATCAACAGATGTGTTACACTCGTATTTCACTCACCAATAAGAAACCCCAAATCTCTCGTAAATCTCTCTCTCACGATCAAGCTTTAGTCTCTCTGGATTTTCTCTCTTTAAAGTCACACCATGTTCACAACCCTCTTTACCTTTTTATATCTTCTTAGATCTCTAATATCTTCCTTATTAGAATCTATCTCTTCTTTTTTTTTTCTCATATCTTTCTAGTAAGATATTCTTGTTCTGCCGATTTTCCTTTTATCNAAGATTTTCTTGTTTTGATCCTCACTTTGGCGCCAAGTCTCTCAATTTCAATTCTTCGTAAATTGCAAATTAGATCCTCTCAAGTCTCGGACTCAACAATCTCCCCCTGTTTATTTAAATGTCTGAACTCAAGCACCTGCTAACATGAACTAAGAAATACCACACATACTATATGGTTACCCTAAATATGTTAGTCTCAAAGCAACAAATTAATCCCAACAGACCTTAACAGGTTTCAGTTAACCGATTAAAGATTCAAAGTTCAAAAGAGCCAAATTCCAAAAGAGCTATCTGAAACATCCAAAACAGAATAGCATCCAAAACAGAACATATAACTTGTGTCTCACAAACAAATTTGTGTCTCACACACAACTGACATTGTTTTCAAAAGACATGAAAAATAAAGAGCCTAGAACAGAATAGCATCCAAAACAGAACAGATAACTTGTGTCTCACAAACAAATTTGTGTCTCACACACAACTGACATTGTTTTCAAAAGACATGAAAAATAAAGAGCCTAGAACAGAATAGCATCCAAAACAGAACAGATAACTTGTGTCTCACAAACAAATTTGTGTCTCACACACAACTGACATTGTTTTCAAAAGACATGAAAAATAAAGAGCCTAGAACAGAATAGCATCCAAAACAGAACAGATAACTTGTGTCTCACAAACAAATTTGTGTCTCACACACAACTGACATTGTTTTCAAAAGACATGAAAAATAAAAAGAGCCTAGAGAAAGAAATCTAATTCCCTCCAACATTATAAGTGTCTTCACCTGCACCAGCAACATCATCATCGTATTCTCCCCCTGCTTGAGAGCACATTTGAATAAACATCAATGATAACAATGAATGAAAGGATAAGAGATGACTTACCTTGGATGCGACGTTTGATACGCCGAGCAAACGTGATGAGTTGATCCAGATCATCAATGAGAGACTTTCCAGTCTTGGCAAACAGAGGAGTATTGTTCTCAGCCCCACGACCAGCCTTGGGATCCAAAGTGNAACATCAATGATAACAATGAATGAAAGGATAAGAGATGACTTACCTTGGATGCGACGTCTGATACGCCGAGCAAACGTGATGAGTTGATCCAGATCATCAATGAGAGGCTTTCCAGTCTTGGCAAACAGAGGAGTATTGTTCTCAGCCCCACGACCAGCCTTGGG
>OVBE01010024.1:0-15423 GCA_900406425.1 Iberis pinnata
AAGTGTTGAGAGCTTGGACGTAAGGGTCGAGATCGATCCATCCTGAGACGCATTTGAGAGTGGGATCAATCCTAGAGTTGAGTACCTGAGATCGATCCAGGAAACTGTGGGATAGATCAGGTTTAAGTGCGGGATTGATCTAATCTTCAGGTTGTAATAGATCCAAACTTAACTCAGCTTCTGTTTCATGCACTACCTTTGCTTCTTCAGAAATTTCACAAGTTTCTTTGAAAGAGAGAGAGGGAGATTGATCTGATGTAAGTGTTTGGATCGATATGGGCTGGTGGGATCGATATGAGATAGATCTGGATTGATCTAGGAGTGAACTGAGATCGATCCATATGTTGCAGTGTGAGGCACGGTGAGATCGATCCAGACGAAGGGTGAGATCGATCTGAGCAGAGATAGAGATCGATCCAGGCATAGGTAGGGATCGATCCAGGTTTGGTCCTCAGGTAGATCCAGTCCATTCCATGCTAAGTGCTGCCCCATTCAATGTTAAGTGCTGCTTTTCTGAAATCTCACAAATCCTTCCCGAAAACTCTTGAAAGTCCTGAAAAACCTCTAAAATGCGTGATATGCAAATTCTAATGCAAAGTCCTAAAAATCACAAACTTACTAAAATCAACTATAAATGTGATGTATGCACTCCTAAAGACCTTAGAATTGAAGCTAATTGATATGTAAAATCCATGAAAATTCAGAGTCATCACAATGGCACTGTCGGGATCGTCTTATCTATAGTGCGCTTATTGGAGCACTTTCCCTTGCTGTCCAGCCCATTGTCTCCAGAGCTACTATAGCTCATCAAGTCTGGAAAATACTAGCCAACACTTACGCAAAACCTAGCCGAGGTCATATCAAAAACCTCAAAACACAACTCAAAAAATGGAAGAAAGAAACCAAGACTATTGATGCTTACTTTCAAGGTGAAATTGCTCGCCTTGATGAACTTGCTATTCTTGGCAAAGCTGTTGAGCATGAAGACCAAGTGGATCTCATCCTTGATGGTCTCCCTGAAGAATACAAACCGGTCATTGATCAGATTGAAGGCCGAGACACTTCACCTACCATTGCAGATCTTCATGAGAGACTTATCAACCATGAGGCTAAGCTCCTTGCACAGGCTGATTTTTCTGTCTCATTTCATGTCACTGCAAATGCTGTCCAACACCAACCCAACTCTCAACCTTCACGGCAACGCTCTAACAACAGTCCCAATCAGGCTTCATACCAAAATCATCCTTCACAACATTCCTGGTCTTCTTCCTCTCAGCAACACCGGTTCAACACTTGTCCTCCGAGACCGTATCTTGGACGTTGTTAGTTGTGTGGTGTTCAAGGACCTAGTGCAAAATGATGTTCTCAATATCAGATTTCAGGTTAGATACAACCTCAACAGTTCACTCCATGGCAGTCACGTGCAAATATGGCTGCTGCTTCTCCATACACCTCACAGGATTGGTTAATGGATAGTGGTGCAATACACCATGTAATCGCAGATCTCCAAAATCTTGCTCTCCATCAACCATATGCGGCTCAAGATGCACTAACCATTGTTGATGGTTCTGCAATAAACATCTCTCACACTGGTTCCCTAACTCTTCTTTCCTCTACTCGTACTTTACACTTGAATCATATCCTATGTGTCCATGAAATTCACATAAATTTGATCTTAGTTTATCGATTATGCAATAATAATAAAGGCTCTGTGGAATTCTTTCCTGCTTCGTTTCAGATGAAGGATCTGAAAACGGGGAACCTATTGCTCTAAGGCAACACTAAGGATGAGCTCTACCAATGGCATGTCTCCAAAACTCATTACCAATCTTTGTTTGCGGCACCTGGATCCAAAACAACACGGAAGTGTTGGCACTCTCGCGTAGGGCATCCTGCTCAATCTATTTTAAACTCTCTTATTTCATAGTTTCATTTACCAATTATTTTATCTAGTACTCCCATATCTACCTGTTCTGATTGTTTACTAAACAAGAGTCATAAATTGCTTTTTCATGAATCTTCTATTCGCTCTACAAAACCATTCCAGTATCTCTTTACAGATGTCTGGTCTTTTCCAATTCTTTCAAACACCAATCACAAATACTATTTGATTCTTGTCGACTATTTTACGAGATATACATGGTTGTTTCCCCTCACTCAAAAATCCCAAGTTAAAGACACTTTCATTACCTTTCAGAAACTGGTCCAGAATCACTTTCAGCAAACTATACAGACTCTCTACTCAGACAATGGGGGGGAATTTATCGCATTAAAACCGCACCTTGATATGGTGGGTATCTCCCACCTTACTACTCGTCCTCATACCCCAGAGCATAATGGATTAGCGAAGCGCAAACATCGTCATGTGGTTGAGACTATGCTTACGCTTCTTTCTCAGTCTTCTGTTCTGAAGCAATATCGGCCCTATGCTTTTGCAACTGTCGTGTATTTAATCAACTGCATGATTACTCTAGTTCTAAAAATGTCGTCACCTTTTCAGCGATTGTTTAACATCACACCAAACTACCTCACATTACGTACCTTCGGTTGCCTTTGCTTCCCCTGGATCTGTCCTTATACTCGTCATAAACTTCAAGATTGGTCCATTAGGTGTGTTTTTTTGGGTATTCGGCGACTCATAGTGTCTATTACTGCCTAGATCCACTGACTAATCGTGTATATACTTCACGACATGTCCAATTTCTTGAAGATGAATTTCCCTTTAGAACAATTTCATTGCCTGAGGTTCCTGTCTCTGTTGAAACTCAGTCTGCTGCTGCAACTTGTTCTGCTTAGCGAGTTCGTGTTGTCCTTGGTTCCTTGTCGTCAATCCTTCACCACCACCAACCACCGTCTTTGTCAGCCCGTGCTTCTCCTGGAATCGGGCCTCAGGTATTACCTTCGCCTCCTTCTGTTTTTCTATTCTATTTAACCACTGGGCCTACTGCCCCACAGAATGGGATGTATTCCCCAGCCCAGCAACCTGTCCAAGCCCACTCCCACACACACATCAATCCACCTCATTCTCAAGCCCATCCATCCACCTATCGACGACCAACCCAACATACAAATGTCTCCCCATCATTCACAAGCCCAACAATCTCAAGCCCACTCCTCATCACCACCAAATCTCCCCAATTCATCTTCTTCGATACCTTCCTATGTACCGACATCATCCCTGCCACCCTTACCGCCAACTAATCCTTCATCATCACCACCGCGAAACACCCATAAAATGCAGACTCGTGCCAGAAACAACATCACTAAACCAAAACAAAAATTAAGCCTCTTATCCGTCTCAACTTCCATACACTCTGTTGTACCTCGTATGGTCAATCAAGCGATGAAATATCCTCTCTGGCGTGCCTCTATGTCTCAGGAAATCGATGCTTTGATTTAAAATCAAACCTGGACACTTGTTCCACCACAACTGTAGCAGAATCTCATATCTTGCAAATGGATTTATACCACCAAATACAAGGCAAGTGGTGAGGTAGATCGTCTTAAATCATGGCTTGTACCTCGCGGTTTCACTCAGCAGTTTGGTGTGGACTACTTGGAAACTTTTAATCCTATTATTAAATCAACCACCATTCGACTTGTTCTTGATCATGCTACTCGGATGTCATGGCCCGTGAAGCAGTTAGATGTTAACAATGCCTTTTTACAGGGACAACTTACCGAAGAGGTATATATGGCTCAGCCACCGGGGTTCATTGATCGTGATAATCCATCTCATGTTTGTAAGTTGCAGAAACCGATCTATGGTCTAAAACATGCTCTGAGGGCCTGGTACTCTGCTTGCATGCTCATCTTCTCAATACAAGCTTCAGAAAATCAGTCACTGATACCTCCCTGTTTTTCTACATTCGACCAAATACAATTACTTATGTTATAGTTTTTGTTGATGATATTATAGTAACATGGAATACTGTGTCTCATCTTCAACAGATTCTCACAATCATGGCTAGTAGGTTCACTATCAAAGACCTTGTGGATCTTCATTACTTTCTAGGCATTGAGGTTCATCGCACATCGTCGGGAATGCATCTTATGCAGAAGAGATACACACTTGATCTCTTATAACGTATGAATATGTTGGATGCTAAGGCTGTTCCAACACCAATTCAGGCTTCCCCTAAGATCACTTTGACATCAGGTGAACCCCTATCCAATCCAGCTACCTATCGGTCTTTACTGGGCAGTTTGCAGTATTTAGGATTCACAAGGGCCGATATAGCTTATGCTGTGAATATGTTGTCTTAGTTTATGCATTGTCCAACTGATGTGCATATGCAAGCAGCCAAACATGTGCTTTGATATCTTGCTGGTACTCCTACTTATGGTCTGTTCTTTCGCAACTCTTCTCCACTCACCCTTCACGCTTACTCAGATGCAGATTGGGCCGGCGATACGCATGAATTTGTATCAACTCATGCATATCTTATCTATGTTGGGTCTAATCTGGTCTCATGGTCTTCCCGCAAGCAACATGGAGTTGCTCGATCTTCGACCGAAGCCGAATATAGAGTTGTTGCTAATGCAGCCACCGATGTTCGTTGGATCTGTTCTTTACTTTCTGAACTAGGCATTCGTCTCCAAAAGGCTCCAGCTATATATTGTGACAACATCGATGCGACGTACTTATGTACAAATCCGATGTTTCATTTACGAATGAAACACATTGCTTTGGATTATCATTTTGTGCGTAATCAAGTACAATCTGGAATGCTGTGTATCTCTCACATCTCCACTCATGATCAACTAGCTAATGGTCTCACGAAACCACTCACCCGACAACAATTTCAACGTATATGTTCCAAGATTGGAGTTGCACAGCTCCCTCCATCTTAAGAGGGTGTATAAGGAAAAGATCAATTAGATCAAGTATATATATATATATATATATAAAGTAGTATAATTTTTTTATAGAAAACCTAAGACTTCTCTGTATAAATACTGCTTCTATACATTCTTTCGTATATAATACACCTCATGTCGATTCTTGTCTCTGAAAAGAAATAATATAAAGAAAAGTCAACACACATATTTATAAATGGAATGTCAATAAATAAAAGTGGATACTTCTGCTCTTATTTTGAATCCTTTTTGAAGTTTCTATTTATTACTAGTAGTTGACCAAAGTTTTATACAATTATGAGATACAATTTTGATAATAACAAAAAATTATTCGTTAAATTTAGTATTTATTGATTTTTTTTATGAAACCTTAAATAAATGGATGATTAATTTTATTATTTTACAACTAGAAGCTTATATGAATATATGTTACATGTGTCAATGAGATTTATTAATTTTATGGTTTAATATATTTATATTTTTCACTTATTTGCAGCTTTTAAAGTTTTTATAATCACAAAAAGTTTTTTACTATTTTGTTTGTGTATATTAATTTGTACTTATGCTTTTTCAGTTTTATTGAAAAATATTGAGAGATTTCCATATATTTTTTTTTTCAATGAGTTGACGATTACAAATTCATTAAATCGATAAGATGCTTTTTTGAGTTTTTTATTATAAATTTTCTTAATGCATGATGTAGAGTCATTATTGAAAACTAGTTTTTTTTATGAAGTCCTTTGAAATTAAGTTATTATTAATTATTTTAAATATTTTAATCATTCTTAATTTAATTAATATTATTAAGTTCCTCAAAATTTATTATTATTTAACTTTTTAACTTTTTCATAATTTATAGAGTAAATTGTCGAAATGTGTACTTTATGAAACATAATTTGGTTTTAAATACTTTGTTAGAGTTAATTTGTAAATTATCTAAAATACATGTCATTGAAATGAATATATTACTATTTTAGAAAACAATGTTGTCATCCTTTATAACATATTCATCGTAATCTCATTTATAATGTCTTAACAATATTTGGAGAGAAAAAAAAAATTTACGAATCAATTAAAAATATCTCTAATCTGATTGTATCGATGTTTTTTCATAATTTTTATTACCGGAAATCATATCTTAATCGTTGTATATCTCATATGACCATCTTCACAATAATCTATTAATTAATTATGAGTTAAAATATTATCTCGGAGATTACATATAATATACAAATAAACTACTTTAGTATGTTCCATAATTCAACTCTAAATATTAAATCTTTTTTAAAATATTTTTCTGGTTCATCTTCATAAGGTGAATCCGTCCTTGATTGCAATATTTTCATTACATATTCTAAAAAGCTCACAGAAATGGTTCACAATTTTAAAATGTAGCTAACATTTACATCTAAATTATCGAAGTTAAAATCTCAGTTTGTCAAATTTTGAAGGATTTCAAATAATTTAATAGGGGAGGAAGATGAACAAAAAGTGGAAATGCTTGTCAAAATAGCTTTTTCTATATTAGTTTGTAGACACAAATAACAATAATGTTTAATTATTTATATAAATTTGTGACAAAAAATATCAGACCAAAATCACATAAACAAATGAACTATATCTTTTTACGCTGCCAAACATCATCAAAGGAAAATATTATGCTGGCGTGCATAAACAGCGCATTAACTTACATAATAAGAAATTGTTTTAAGCCTAAAAACACCTAATCCTACAAGAAAAATGCATATTACATCACTAATAATACATCACAAAAATAAATTATATAAAACAAAATTATTTATTTGTAAATGATATAAAATTAGATCACTTTTCAATAAATAATATTAAATTTATAATTCTATATCATTTAGAATAAATGTTGTTATTATTAAAGTAATAACGTCATTTTCAATAACTGATATAAACTATTTATTGTTTACATCACTTTAGAATAATTGACACTAATTCATATTTATTTGCATCAGTTTTTTTTTAAACTAAAGCAAAATATTAATTTACATTTATTAATAATTGATGTATTTACTTTTTTGATTAAAATCGATATCAATATTGCGTCAATTTATAAAAATCACACATATATAAAATATATTATGTTTTTTTTTTAATTTGTGCTTCCTACATTTGAGAAGAGAGTAATTCTTCATAAACAAACAAACACTACAACAAATATGAAATTTTACATCACTAATAATGTATTAAAAATAATAATAATACAAAATAATTACCTTTCAATAAATGATATGAAAAAATCATTTAACAATAAATGACTCTAAACACTTTATGTTACATTAATTAGAAGAAATGATGTTATATTAAAATATTAACATCAATACAAATAAATCGGTTCATCAAAATAATAATAGAAACCAAGTATATTTGAAGACAATAATTAAGATCAATTACATAATTTAAATTAAGTTTTAAAAATTGACGTATCTAGGTAAGAAAAATTTAGTTTTATAACTTAATAAAATTATCACTTTTCAATAAATAATGTTAGTATATTATGAGTGGCAAAATTTGAATATATATATATATATATATATATATATATATATTAAAATGGTAAAACGAAAATTTAAATTATAAGTTAAGTTATAAGTTAACTTATAATTTATAATAATCTATATTAAAAATATAAAATTAAACTCTAAAAAATACTATTTCCTTGATCCTCTCAAATACACTAGCTAACTAGAGAAAAATCTTTCAAGAGATCAAGTTGGTTAGTATTTGAAAACAAGTAATATTTAAAGTAACTAACTTTAAAAATTCTAATTATCTAACTAATCTGATAACTCCTATATATATATTTGTTTCTTCTACCTTTGCAATCATCTCGTTTCTTTTAAGAAAATAGTGTTTTTTGTTTTTTTTTCCTCTGTCTTATTCTTAACACTTATTGTAAAAAATTTTGTAGTGTGCAAGAAAATCCACTTTGCAAAGTTAATTACAACATTCATTCATCTATGCCATCATAATCATAATATAAAGAAAAATCTTAAGGTAATACAATAAAATAAATTTTAAAATTAAATGAATATAATATATGATTTTGTTAGTATGTGTTATTACAAGTGAAATCGTTTATTATTATTGTTAAAGAAAAAAAAGATTTTGTAGAAAATAAGGAGAAAACAAGACTGAGAAGAAGAAAGTTAAAAAAAGAAGAATATGAACAAGTTATTTTTCTATTTCAATGAGAGAAGCTTATTGTTATTATTTGTCATTTAAAAATAAATTAAGTTAATAAGATATTTTTGGGAATAATTGTAATTATTTTAGTTTATATTTTATAATAAACATATGTAAACGTGTTTATTTTATAATAAAACTTTATTAATGTGAATATCAACAATAATAATTTATAATAAAGATTTAATTAATTTCTAAGCCAAAACATATTTGATTAATTACATAATTTAATTACAATTGTAATAAATAGTAATATCATTTATTTAAAATGACACTATTATAAAATTATTTACTAAAATTGACACGAATTTTTATATTATATGATTATGAATGATACAAATTTTGAAATCAATTATTATAAATGAGGCAAATACTAATATCAATTCAATATATTGATGCAAAATATCATATCATTTTTTATAGTTGATACATATTAACATTAATTATATAATCGATGTAATATTTGATATAAGATAGTTGCATCATCACTTTCCAAGTCACTTATTTATATGATGTAAAAATCATTTGCATCATTTAAAACTAATGCAAATATTAGAAATAAATGAAAACACTAAATTTCTTGTAGTGAATTATGTTCAACTATTAGTTTTATGAGAAAATTGGGTAATAGAGTACCAAAATATTTTATAATTTGATACAATGATATTTTACAAAAGTTTTTGTATTTAGGTACTCTTTTGTGAATGATAAATTGTTTCTTTGAATAGCGAATTGTTTGTGTGAATGATTAATGGTTTATGTGAATGGTGAGTTGTTTGTGTGAATGATGAATAGTTCATGTGAATGAACAAAAATATCTATTTTTTGGCAGTTGATGGCATACAACGTTAATGCATTTTTGTGGTGCGTTATTCAAAAATGCTAATGTATCACCATTCATGAATTTATTTGGTAATTGGTGTTTTTCTAAAAAATAATAAAAGTATATAGTGCGTTATTCAAAAACCAAATAATGTTTTGACCATTTGAAGAATATAAATAAAATAGATTTAGGAAAGAAAAATTAACAAGATAATTACTTCTTTTTAATTGGTGTAAAAATTCTAAAATATTTTTAGAAAACAGAGGATATTAAACACATCACCAATTATAGAAAATAATAAAGAGATTCAATAAAAATCGACTCAGTTGTAAAATTTTATGTAGTGATGTGATTGCCTCGTTAAAAACCTCAATGGCGAACCTCCTCCTGCCAAAATCACCACCGAGGAAAAGAGTACTAATCACATCACTTAGCTACTTATTCATAGCTACATGGTTCGCTGATCAGGCTGGAAGTGTAGACGTTTAACAAATATGTAGGAGCTTCTGAACCCGCGTGGAGCATTGTATGAATCTTCTGGGCTAACTCCTTGGCTCTACACCGAGTGATTCTTCCTTCTGGCTCAAGCTCAAACTCTGGTTCAAGCTCAAGCTCAAACTCTGGTTCAAGCTTAGCTTTCGGGTCTACTTCCTCATGACTTGTCACGATAACATCATCCTCTCCCTCTTGAAAAAGATTTGTCCTCAAATCTGAATATGCACAAAAGGAAGTAAGTCATAAGCATTTGAAATCGAAAATAACCTTACCTTGGGGATCAAGATGATAAGCTTGATCCAAGTTCTTTAATGGATGTTGGATCTTTGCGGGATCCCAAATGTAGTTCTCATCGTTCACTTGAGCTTGAAGATCTAATGGATACTCATTGATCTTGTGGTGCCTCGGATCTGGCATAGTCTTTCTTCCGACTTCTGTCTTCTTATGAGGCAAGTAAAAGTAGTAGATGAGCTTCTTGGGAGTCTTAGTGATATAAAGTTAGACCCTAAGCTCTTCTCCATGTACACGTTCATGTTTGAGCTCTGGGTGTACTTCTTTATGTGTGAATGGTTCATGAATATATGACTCCCTTGTCTTTACGGTCTTAACTTGATATGTGGTTTTGAATCTCGAGTATGATGGATCTTTATCTTTGGGTAACACTTACTCATGTTGCTGCAAAAAAAAAAGAAAACTCACTCGGAAACACCGGTGGAAGATTAGAGAAAATCATGAGAGTCTCTTTATACACAAAAGGTTTTCGAGATGTATTAAAAGAATGAGTATTCTCGATCTCACCCGATTGAAGTTTGGGGTTGGAACTCTGGGATTTATTCTCCTCTTGAGTTGAATTGATACACCACTGATTTTTACAATACCTTAGCTATCTGATCTCAAACTTAGATGTATAAGAGGAATCACTATACTTACTAGAACATCGGTTAGGTGGTTGCTTGATGAATATAGTCGGGTGTAGCTCTTTGTGCAAATTATTTTGAACCAGCCTCTTGATTTGGACCAGGGGGTCATGGCATTGACTTTCATCTACTAGAGGGACCTCTAAGGACTTGAGACTATCTCCAGGCCGCCATACAAAATTTTGAAGTGGTCTACACACACATAACTTCAGAGTTAGCAAGCTGCAAGTAGTTGAATCTTGAACATCGTTTTTGATCAGCTCTGAACTCCTATTGGAACGATCTGCGGCTTGAAAAACTCCTTTTTGAACGTAGATCATGGTAAAAAATTTCTCTATACTCCAGTAGTTGATATTCATCCTCATATTTCCCTTAGAAGCAGCATATGTCAATCTGTCAATTTCTGGACTTTGCGAGTAGTTGAGGTTTTGAGTGTGAGGTTTTGTTCTGTTCAGGTATGAGCTCGTTTTAGGTTGTTCCAAGGTTGGAAGAAATACTTCTTGGGTTGAGAGAATGTCCAAAGTTTTCTTTGAGAGGTAGGATTTGGTCTCATTCGGCAACAACCGATGATATGCACCAAGACAAACGAAATCAGCACTCTCTATTCAACAAGAGTTGAGAAGCTTATCTCTATATGGTGGCGGTGCATTATTTGAATCTTCTTTGCTCAAGCCTCTTAATAGTTTCATCTCATTGTTGTTGTCCTCCTTGGTTAGCTCGAGATCATGAGTGATCCTTTTGGGTTGATTGTAGTTCCTTTCTTTCAATTGCATCATCTTTTTCAAGACTCGGAATCGGACCACATATCTCCATAGGATTTGTTAAAGCTTCTTCTTCGGTTGTGATCATTTCCTTAACACCTGAAACTTTCTCAAAACCTTTGACACTAGAAAAGTGTGTTAAAACAGTCATGAAGCTATTAAAATCAGATTGTGGATCTGTTTTGATGTCAAAAGAAATAGGATATCTCCCTTGTTCTTCAGTCATGCATTCATATTGCTTTAGCTCCTGATTCTTACACACTTCTTCATAAAGAGATTGTTGGACATCTTTTCCAGTTTCTTCCTCTTTGTTAACATCTGAAATATGCTCAATGTCCTTCTCTTCTTTCCGATCAGCCACACAACACTCATTAATTTCCAGTACTCTACATTCTTTCTTGTACGCCACTTTACTGGGTTGTTCAGCAATCTGGGCTACGTCTTCTTCTTGAACCTTTTGATCTTTGCATGAAAAAGAAATCTTTGGCGAAGACAAGCGCATTATACTAGAATCACAACTTCCAAATTATTTGTAAAGTTCCTTTTTGATACTTTTTTCTAGTAAACGTTGTGATTGTTCTATAATAATTTTTATGTTCTCGCGATATTCAGAAGTGCTTAATTCATTGGAAACCAAAAGTTTAGAAGACTTTCCTCGATTGTATGTTTTTTGATGTTTCTGTGCAGATCGAGTAGTTGGTTTAGGCTGGATGTTTGAGCGTACTTCTTTCTCATGAGGGATTTGAGTTCATACTTGACTTCTTGATGGAAGTCTCCAGCCATTGTACCTCACAACAAAGTACAAGCAAAACAAAAAAATAAAACTGGTTAATCTCTTTTTTTTTTTGAATGAATTAAAATTCAAAATTAAATAAACTAGGGAGTTAATTAACTAACGTAACTTAACTAAATTAATTTCAACTTAGACTAATTAATTTTACTCTTTTTATCTTTAAATAAATTAAAACGAAAATTCAAATCAAAATAAAATAAAGTTAAAGGTTAGAGAATGCTTAGTCTTGGCCAGAAATGGAATGACTTGGTTTCCAAGCTTTAAAGTCGGTTAGAGAGGACTAGAAAGTTGGCGTGTATGACTTGGTCGATTATAGACAAGTGAATATGCTGTTCCCTTTTTTTGCTTGAGTCACAGGTTACACAAGAAAACTATTAGGATATATTATGGTTAAGATATTGTATACACATGAATCCTCATCTGTTAGGATTCTTGTTAATATTTTTGAGCTACAATCTATTTATACCTTGTATTCTAAGTTATGATAATTAAGTGAATATACAAGTTATTTCATGGTATCAGAGCAAAATCTTTTCTAAATATATTACCCTATCTGCCGTCTCTTTGATCGACCAAAGAGGACCGCCGATTTTCTTTTTCTTCTTCCTTTCTCTATCTCTTTCTCTTCTCTACAATCATGTCTGATGCAATTTTTTCTTCTACTACACACACCACTACCAATACTCCTTCTCCATATCTTCTCAATGCTTCTGATGATCCTGGTGCATTAATATCCTATGTAATTCTTAGAGAGGATAATTATCAAGAATTGGCAGTGAAACTTCAGAACTCACTGCTTGCAAAAAAAAAAAATTAGGGTTCATTGATGGTACTATCCAGAAACCAGCCTCTAACCCTGAATTAGTGATGTGACAGGATGCTAATTCTATGATAATAGGTTGGATTCACACATCTATCGATCCAACCATCCGTTCTACAGTTTCTTTCTTGACTGAATCATCTGCTTTGTGGGAAAGCCTAAAATCCAGATTCTCTATTGGGAACGGTGTTCGGAAACAAGTTCTAAAAGATGAAATCGCTGGTTGTCGTCAAGATGGCCAATCGGTTCTTCATTACTTTGGCAGACTTTCAAAATTATGGGAGGAGCTCGAGAATCACAGGATAAGTCGCACCTGCACTTGTGCCGCAGCTTCAGTTATTGAAAAAGAACGCGAAGATGATCGTGTTCATCAGTTCTTGTTCAGGCTTGATCAGCCTCAGTTTGGTTCTATTTGATCCACAATCACTGGTGAAGACCCACTGCCTTCGTTAACTCAGGTGTACTCACAATTTATTAGAGAAGAGCAGAATCTTAACAATGTACTAAGCAAAGAACCGACTAAGACAGATGCCATGGGCTTCATGGCAAAGACCGATACACAAGTGGTAGCTGCATCGGTTTCGGGATAAATCCTCTTTGTTCTGTACACACTGCAAGCGCCAAGTTCATGAAGTATCCGAGTGCTTCTTAGTCCATGGCTATCCTGACTGGTGGTTAGAACAAAACCGTCCAACTTCTTCTACCAATTCTCGATCTGGTGATTCTCGGCCTGGACAACGTGGTGGACGTCCACCAAAGGGAAAAAGTAAAGGACGTGGATGTGCCAATAATGCAAACACGACAACATCACCACTTCTTGATTCGTCCCAATTATCGCAGCTCATTTCTCTTCTCAACACACATCAAACCGGTTCTTCTAAAGAGAAGATGTCGGGTAACATGAATCTTACTGATGTTATTATTGATATCGGTGCATCACACCATATGACGGGAAATTTTGAGCTGCTTCTAATGTTGTTGATGTTCCGTCTGTGCCTGTTACTTTTCCGAATGGCGGATCCTCTCTGGCATCGAAAGCTGGAACATTGTTTTTGAACTCGTCTTATGCCTTGACTAATGTTCTTTTTGTTCCTGATTTCATTGCACTTTGATATCTGTTTCGAAACTACTAAAACAAACGGGATGCATTGCTATCTTTACTGATGCTTTAAATTTTCTTCAGGACCGTTTCAAGAGGACGTTGATTGGAGCGGGTGAGGAACGTGATGGGGTGTACTACTTTACGGGGATCAAGACTGCTCAGGTTAACAAGGTTTCACGAGACCTTCCATCGTAGACTTGGACACCCCTCTTCTAGTGTTTTGAATTTGCTTTCTAATCTTGAAAATAATTCTATGGCTTTTGATTATTTGATTAAGTGTGACATTTGTTATCTTGCCAAACAAACACGTGAGCAATTTTCTACTAGTTATAATAAAGCCTTCTTGTTTCTCTTTGATTCATGCCGATGTATGGGGATCGTATCGCACACCATCATCTTGTGGTGCACGTTACTTTCTCACTCTTGTCGACGACTTCTCGCGTTCAACATGGACGTTTTTAATGACGACAAAGTATGAAGTAGCTTCTCTAGTCCGACGGTTTTGTGCTATGGCCGAGAGACAGTTTGGAAAGCAAGTACAAACATTCCGTAGTGATAATGGTACAGAATTTATGTGCCTCAGTGATTTCTTTCTTGATAACGGCATTCAACATCAAACATCTTGTATAGAAACACCACAACAGAACGGTCGGGTGGAGAGGAAATATCGACATATCTTGAACGTTGCTAGAGCTTGTCTGTTTCAAGGAAATCTTCCTGTGAAATTTTGGGGTGTGAGTATTTTGATTGCTACTCATCTCATAAACCGGACTCCTACTAAGATTTTACAAGGTCGTACTCCCTATGAACTGCTATTTGGCAACCGTCCCTCTTATGATCTTCTTCGCACACCCGGGTGTTTATGTTATGCTCGACATAAGTCCCGTGATAATGATATTAAGCGCAGTCGCAAATGCATCTTTGTCGGCTACCCACACAGTCAAAAGGGATGGAGACTCTTTGACTTGGATACTAAACAGTTTTTTGTTAGTCGCGATGTTCGGTTTCATGAAGATACTTTCCATATCCGGACTCTTCACCTTTGGGATCATTATCGACTATCCCTATTGTCACTGAAGATTGGTTTTTGCCATTACCTGACTTGTCACAACCTTTGGTTCCTGTGCCACTCTCGGTGTCTCCTTCACCGCCTGGTTCTCCGTTGCAAGTTATGACTTCTACACCTTCTTCTGAGCCGTCTCCATCTTTGTCTCCCGGACTTCCTGAGATCTTAGGTCGCGGACATCGGACCAAGCTACAATCAGTTCTTCTTAAGGACTATGTTCGACCCTCTGTACACCCCCTACAGCTCACGCTTCCTCATCTTCTTCCGCACATCAACTTGTTCCTTTCTCGGTCTCGGGTAATGAAAACACTAATGCATCTAATATGTTTGTTTCTGCAGCTTGATAGTAGGCTTTTTACATGTCAATTCCTATTATACTATCATGTCGTTGTAGTAGTAATAGGTGTCAATCCAAATGGGTGCAGACATTAACCACTCTAGATGCATATGGATTCTACTAATTCAAGTCAAGCAATAAAAATAGGGTTACTAACATTTCCTAAAAAATAAGCAAAACATGCATAAAATGAGCAGTACATGAAAGATGATGTGCATAAAAGAAAACTAAGG
>OVBE01010025.1:0-15421 GCA_900406425.1 Iberis pinnata
CACCTTTATGATTGGATTCGATATGAGATTATTGTGCACCCTTTCTTCCTTCATCATAAAGATCTTAGAGACACTGTTTTGGGGTACTACTGGATAGTAGTATCTCTTCTTGGTGTTTGTGAGATAGATGCGCTGCTTAGGCATATCGATCATAACCCTTGCAGATGCTAGAAAAGGTCTTCCTAGTTACAGTGACCCATCTGAATTACCATTTGTATCTAAGACATGAAAATCAAGAGGAACTAGACAATCTCCAACTTGTACCAGCACATCAGAGACGAATCCATTCGAGGATATAACAGAGTTATTAGCAAGTGTAAAAGACATCCTTGATGGTTTAATACCTGGTAATCCCAACTTCTCAGTGACAACTTTAGACATAACATACACATTAGCATATGTATCACAAAGTGAATCCATGAAAACTACTCCATTGATATTAACAGGAACTAAAAATTCTCCAGGGTCTTGTAAATTTTGAAGTCTTCTGAGTGGAGTAGGTTTGTTAGAACACATGTCATAATATACAAGATGTTCTGCAGATGTTTGAGGTTCAACCGGGCATGAAATCTTGAATTTGGAGAATTGCTTTGAAATTGATGCAGGCTGAAGAGGGGGATCGAGCGATCCGGGTGGGGATCGATCGATCTCTGCATTTTTTGGATTACGATTCGAAGGATTGATCGATCGTTTCCTCTGGAAGCTCCTGTTTCAATCCAAATGATCAATCCAAATATAGAGATCGATCGATCTGAAGTTTCTGGGTTTCTCCGTGTGATCGGGTCGATCGATCTCTTTTTATGCATCTCTTCTAAAACTTTTGAAACCTACAGATTTTTCAGATTCATCATTCTTCTCAACAATATCCGAGCTTATGGTTTTACAGTAACTTTGTGGGTTGTCTTTAACCTTCCCAAGAAGAATACCAGCTTGTCTTTTCACAGTTTCTGAAGTATGAGCTACTTGCAGATCGAGCTTCTTCACATGATTAGACAATGACTCAAATTTTTTGTTCAAGTCATTGTACATGCTGTCCAACTTGACATTTAAGCTCTTTTCAGACTGTTGCTGGCCTTCCAAGATCTTCTTGAGCATCGATTCTATATTGTTGTCTTGTTGAACTTGAGGTGGAGAATGTTTTTGGAACGGTTAAAAGTAAAGTGAATGATTAAAAGATAAGGTAAAACAATAGAATAAAACGCTAGGCAATAAGAAAGTTCCACATGTGCTCAGGTTTGAGGTTCAGGTTGACAAGCAAGATTAACAATGAAAATAGTTCTCAACTCAAAAGACAGCAATAGACTAATCTTCTCCGGAAGTATTAGACCCCTATGATAGAATTTCTAGAAATAAAGACTAACTTTCTCCCGAAAATTTAGATCTCTAAATAAGATAATTAAATCATGCAATGAATACAAATTCGATATGTTCATAAGCATTCTAAGACAATACTCCCGCAAGCAAAGATATTTATTCATCTAGAGTAGGTCAGCTTAGATAAACCAAGTCCCTTTGTATTTATTAACCTAAAATCATGAACTATGTGATCAAGCTAATTCAAGAAATAATAGCAAATCTAGAGTAAGAACCTAACAATTTAAATCCATTAAAGTTAAACTTTAACCATCAAAACCTGCTTTCCCTGGGAAACCCCTAAAACCTAACAAATAGTCTACTCCGACATAGCCAAGCAATCAATAATCATTAACTGAGAATTCATATTCAAAAACCAGAATTTAACTAAAGTAAATAGAGAGTTCAGAATTCTTCTCCAAAATACATGTGTCAGGATTCGTCTCTCTCAGAAAAGATTTAAAAAAATTAATTGTATTTTTCTTTGTGATGTGTGTTCTCAATCGTAACTTGTTAAAATAAACCCTAAGCTTCTGACTTATATAGAAGTAAAAAAAAGAATAATACCTAATCAGGAAAACCTAAGATAAAACTTGAGGACATAAATGTCTTTTTGGAAATCTCCAAAAATTCTCGAGCATCCGGATCGATTGATTCAAGTGTGAATCGATCCATCCAAACTTACGGAAGTTTGGTAGTCTTCTGGATTGATCGACCCAAGTGTGGATCGATCGATCTGCTCCATCACATGTTATACATGCTTCTTCTGCGAGACAGCTTGACCAGTCTTCAGAAAATCGTCATAACTTTTGATTGCTTCAATGGATTGACCTCAAATCACTTTCATATGAAAGCTAACTCACGTGGTCAATTTGAGTTAAAATCTCAGCTCATTCCATTCATAGAAACATCTCCAAATGTTGATCAACTTTCGGCTCTTCTGCTAAACTCTGCTTCTGCATTCGTCAAATTGCATCCATTTTGTGCACAAAACCACAATTTTTGCTCCAAAACGTCCAAAATACCTGGAATCATGAAAATATACCAAAAACACCTAGAAAATACTCGAATGATGACGAATAGAAAATATAAATACTCACTAAAAGGCATCAAAATCGAATGAAATCAATTCCCCCAGACTTATGTCTTTGCTTGTCCTCAAGTGAAGCAAGACCCAATCTAGAGAAAAGGTTTTGAAACCACACAGGAACTCTCTGAATCTCAGCAACCTTAAGCATAGATATCAAAACTTAAAAGACACCAAACCTAAGCAACCATTACGAAAGAAATGTTCACCATCACATAACTAAAAGCCTGTTTCCTACTCTAATTCCAACATCAATCAAACCATCAAGTCATCTCAACCAGCTCATTAAGTTCAGTTTGATTAGAATAGATGCATTCTTACCTATGAGGTTTTGATTCAATGCGCACAAGCACCTCTTCTATCAAAATGCCTATACCAAACAGAGCATCCAACGACTTCTGGTCCTAACCCTTTTTCCCCTTTTCTGACTTTCTTTTTTCTATATTCGCACTTTTCTGCATTTTTCTCTTTTTTTTTACTTTCGCACTTTTCTGCGTTTTTCTTTTATTACTGGTTTTTAGCATCCCGTCAATGCCTACGGGCTTCTAGGTCACGCTTTCAACATTTTTTCTAAACCTGTTTTTATTTTTTGAAGGGAGGGAGAGAAAGGATCCAGATCATACTGAAAGAACTCGTCGGTTTTACAGAACACTGAAGAGCAAGACACTTAGTTTTCAAAGTATCTTACATCCACAAGCAAGAGAAATTAAGCTCAATATTAAGTCATATCATGGCAGAGCTAGCATCAAATCATCAATAATCCAAAAGATCCAGACTTTCAAAAACAAAACAATCAACAATGTGATTCCAATCCTAAACATACCAGTTAAATCTAAGCCAACAATCTAAAAATATCAATACTATACTCACACTAGTTTGGTTATCATCATAGATTCTGGTCATTGTTCCTTCGACTCGACTTATTAAAAACCATAAAATTTTGAAAATTTTCACCAAACTGATGAAACATTAAAAAAAAAAAAATAAAATATGATTAGTAACTATACTCCCTCCCCCATACTTAAATTACACTGTCTCAGTGTGAAATAAACCCAAGATAAGGAATAATGACCAAAATAAATAGGAAAAATGATTAGTTTAAAAGAAATTCAGTACTTACCTGGAAGAAAGATCGACTGAAAATTTTTGTACAATGGATCGATCGATCCCTAGACGGTTCGATCGATCTCTTAATTCGTATTAAAATTTCATGGGATGGATCGATCAATCCATAGACGGATCGATCAATCTGAATGTCCGACCTAAATTTTTGCAATTTCCTGAAACATCTCTTAAACTCAAAACTAAAACTTAATAGATTAGTTAACTAATTAGGACTTACTCTAACAAAAAAAAAAAAAAAAAAAAANTCAGCGCTTTATTTAACGGATATAGCTAGACCCACTTACCTTCTATGTTGAATCTAGTTTAGCTCCAATAGAGGCTATAGTTCTTCTATCCTTTTCTGATATCTGCAGCTTCAACATCTTATTCATTGATGCCTTCTTGAAATCCCTCCCTTTTTGTTAAGATCTTGAACAAAATGAATCCTAACCTTAGAGAAAGGTTTTGGAAAACCTTTACTCTTCACTCTATAATTAACTCATTCTTCACCCATTAACTTGGGAATCAAAGTCATGTGAGGTTTCTTCCTGCCTTCTTTCAAACTTCCTTCACTTTTACCCTTGTCTTTTGAAACTTGTTATGGTGCACCCTTTTATTTTCCTTGATCATCCAGATCCAACTCAGCATTCTCATCGATCTTCTGTAAGTTTATCTTCCCCCTCTTCTTCATTCTTGGGGTAGAACCTTTGAATTGAACTTGAGATTCATTGCTCATGACTTTAACATCATAGTCTTAAGATTCGGTTTGAGAGACCTGCTCCGCTTTTACCTCTTTGATCACTAAGGGATAGTAGTATGTTTTCTGGATGTTGGTGAGATAGATTCGCTTCTGAGGACCATGCATTACCGCTCCTACTGATGCTAAGAACGGTCTCCCCAGAACTAACGATCCTTCAGAATTCCCATTCGTGTCAAAGATATGGAAATCAACGGGGACCATGCAATCTCCCACTTGCACCATAACATCAGATTCGAAAACACTAGAAGCCAGAACGGAATTTTTAGCCAAAGTAAACGACATTCTCGAAGGTCTTATATCCCTAAGTCCCAGCTTCTCAGCTACCATCTTTTACATGATGCTAACATTAGCACTAGTGTCACACAATGATTGGTTGAACACGATTCCTTTAACCTTTATTGGAATCACGAACTCACATGGGTCCTTTAACTTATGAAGTCTTCTTAACGGAAGAAACTGCTAAGAAACAACATCATAGTACATGTGTTCTTCAATAGAGGCCTTAGGTCTGTTAAGGCAAGAGGTTTGAATTGTAGCGAGTTGCTTTGAACTTGGTGTAGTTTTTAGAGGTGGATCGACCAATCCCTTCTTGGATCGATCGATCCCTGCTTGGATCGATCGATCGGTTGGTATGATGGATCGATCGATCCTGGTTGGATCGATCGATCGGAAGCTTCTGTGCTTTTTTGTAACTTTGGATCCATCGATCCCTCCTTGGATCGATTAATCAAAACCTCTACATCAATATTTCGTAACTTTGGATCTATTGATCCCTCCATAGATCGATTGATCTGAACCTCTGCATCACTTTTCCCATTCCAAAAATCTATAGATTTTGCAGACTTGTCATCATTTCCATCAGAACTTGAATTCAATGCCTTGATATATCTCTTGGAATTATCTTCAACCTTTCCTGAAAGCATACCAGCTTATCTTTTAACTGCTTCAGAAGTTTGAGCCACTTGTACATCTAACTTCTTCACATGAGTAGACAATGATTCGAACTTGTTGTTCAAATCGTTATACATACCCTCCAGCTTTGCATCTAAATTATTTTTAGACTATTGTTGACTCTCTAAGATTTGCTTAAACATCACCTCCATCTTATTATCTCGCTGCACTTGAGGTTGAACCATTTGCTGAAAACCAAGTTGAGGGGCTTGTTGAAAACCCGATTTCAGAACAAATGTCTGTCCAGATTTCTGTGCAAAGGTATTCTGAGGAGGGTAAGACTGATATTGAGGATTCGCGACATTAGTACTTCTCCATGACAAATTACCCTTGTTGTGACCTAGATTATACCCTTGGTTGTACACTGTTTGTCCCTGGCTATTAATGTAGCTAACTTCTTTGATGTTCTTAGATTCATTGACCGCAAAAGAATCAGCTTCAACTTTCTCAACATCTTCAGCAAAACTAACATGCTTCTCATTCTGTTTCTTGAGAAAATGAGTAAGAAGCTCCTTCACCTCTGATAGTCTAGAAGAATCTGAACTAGATGAATGAACCCCTCGATCAAAATTAGGACAATGGTTGCTATTACTAGCAGCAAGATTATCGATTAGCTTGTAAGCTTCATTCACGGGTTCAGTCATGAAATCACCATTACTATATGTGTCTAGAGAAAGTTGGTATTTTTGATCAATACGTCTATAGAAAGTGTTCAAGAGGTTCAGTTCATAACAACCATGATGTGGAGAATCTCGCAGGTACTCCTGGAACATGTCCCATGCCTTATAGAAGGATTCCACCGGTCCTTGCTGGAATTGAGAGATCTTACTTCTCAAATTGTTGGTTCTGGTTGAGGAGTAAAAATGGTTTAGAAACTTGGCTTTGCACTTATCCCAAGTTTCTATCGAGTAAGCAGGTAATGACTTAAGCCACCTCAGTGCTCTATTAGCTAAAGAGTGATTGAAGAGCTTACAATGCACGAAGTCTTTAGAGACTCCATTCCGCTGAGTAGTGCTGCATATGTATTCAAAACTATCAATATGATCCATAGGATGCGCGGTAGACAAGCCATGAAACTGGTTTTTTCGTAGCAACTGGATCAGCTGAAACGAGAACTAGTAGTCTTGTCTATGAGGCTGTGGAGGGTGGAGGGCGTTCCTATTGACTAGGAAGGCTTCAGGGTTGTTGAAATCGCCAACAAGTACCATGTTTTGAGGAGGTGGGTGATTTCAGTTTGGTCCTAGTGGGACTTGTTCGCCATTTCCATCGCCTAGATTGGCATTTTCAGCTCTTCGGTTTGCATCTCTTTCAAGATTTATCGACGACACTTGATTGTTACCCCCTTGTTGGTCTAGTACCAACTGTCCTATCTGCTCTAAGCCTGAAGGGATCTGGGCGTTCTGTCCTAAAGGGATGATCGGAATCGGAATTACGTTATCAGCCATTGGTATGGATGAACTAGCGCTTCTTCTAGACTTCTAGTTCGAGCGTTCTAATCGTGCAAGTTCTTCGTTTGTGAGAATAAGCAGTTCATGTGGTTTTTCAGATCTCCTGGTCATGCACCTTCAAAACAAAAACAAGTAGAAAGAACGAAATTAGTACTGAAAATAAAAAAAATCTTAGACTAGACTCTAAGAAAAACTTAAAAGGTATTGTATTGGTCCCCGAAAACGGCGCCAAAAATCTGATAGGCTCAGGTTTTAAAACATTAATCTACACTACAGAGAACAGATCCTTATAGTATAGTTTAGGGTTGATCCCACGAAGACCAGACCAGTACGACTCTNATCTTAGACTAGACTCTAAGAAAAACTTAAAAGGTATTGTATTGGTCCACGGAAACGGCGCCAAAAATCTGATAGGCTCAGGTTTTAAAACATTAATCTACACTACAGAGAACAGATCCTTATAGTATAGTTTAGGGTTGATCCCACGAAGACCAGACCAGTACGACTCTCAGTTAAAAATTGATTCTAGCTAAGACAAGATAAAAGAGAGAATGTTTTTAGAATGATTTAAAAGTAAAGCGAATGTAAAACAATAGAATAAAACGCTAGGAAATAGGAAAGTTCCACATGTGCTCAGGTTTGAGGTTCAGGTTGACAAGTAAGATTAACAATGAAAATAGTTCTCAACTCAAAAGACAGCAATAGACTAATCTCCTCCCGAAGTATTAGATCCCTATGATAGAATTTTTAAAAATAAAGACTAACTTTCTCCTGAAATCTTAGATCTCTAAATCAGATAATTAAATCATGCAATAAATACATATTCGATATGTTCATAAGCTTTCTAAGACAATACTCCCGCAAGCAAAGATACTTATTCATCTAGACTAGGTCAGATTACATAAACCAAATCCCTTTGTATTTATTAACCTAAAATCATGAACTAGGTGATCAGGCTAATTCAAGCAATAATAGCAAATCTAGACTAAGAATCTAACAATTTAAATCCATTAAAGTCAAATCCTAACCATCAAAACCTGTTTTCCCTGGGAAATCTCTAAAACCTAACAAATAGACTACTCAGACATATGCAAGCAATCAATAATCATTAAAAACCAGAATTTAACTAAAGTAAATAGAGAGTTTAAAATTCTTCTCCAAAATACATGTGTCAGGATCCGTCTCTCTCAGAAAAGATCTAAAAGAAAATGAATTGTATTTTTGTTTGTGATGTATGTTCTCAATCTTAACTTGTTAAAATAAACCCTAAGCTTCTGACTTATATAGAATTCAAAAAGTTAAAAACCTAATCAGGAAAATCTAAGATAAAACTTGAGGACGGAAACGTCTTTTTGGAAATCTCGAGCATCCGGATCGATCGATCCAAACTTACGGAAGTTTGGTAGTCTTCTAGATCGATCGATCTGCTCCATCACGTGCTACACATGCTTCTTCTGCGAGACAACTTGACTAGTCTTCAGTAAAATCGTCATAACTTTTGATTGCTTCAATGGATTCACCTCAAATAACTTTCATATGAAAGCTAACACACGTGACCAGTTTGAGTTAAAATCTCATCCCATTCCATTTATAGAAACATCTCAAAATTTTGATCAACTTTCGGCTCTTATGTTGAACTCTGCTTCTGCATTCGTCAAATTTTATCCATTTTGTGCACAAAACCACATTTTTGCTCCAGAATGTTCAAAATATCTGGAATCATGAAAATATACCAAAAACACCTAGAAAATACTCGAATGATGACGAATAGCAAGTATATATACTCACTAAAAGACATCAAAATCGAGTGATATCAATGACCTTAGTTATTGATATAGCTCACTTCTTCTACATGCTCATTCTCTTGAATAGCAAAGCAATCTTCCTCAACTTTCTCTACATCTTCAGTGAAACTGACATGTTTCTCATTTTGTTTCTTGAGAAGCTGAGTAAGATATCCTTTTACCTGTGGAAGTTCAGAAGATTCTAAACTAGATGATCGTCCTCTTCGATCATAATCAGGACAATGATTGCTATTACTTTGAGCTAGATTTTTAGTCAATTGATAGGCTTGATATACAGGCTTGATCATGAAGTCACCATTACTAGCGGTATCAAGGGAGTCGATACTGCTGTTCGATACCTCTGTAGAAAGTATTGAGAAGGTTCAACTTAGAGAATCCATGGTGAGGACAATCCCGAAGGTACTCCTTGAATCTGTCTCATGCTTCATAAAAAGATTCTACAGGACCTTGCTGAAACTGAGATATCTTGTTTCTCATATTATTGGTCCTTGTATATGTGTAGAAATGACTTATAAACTTTGATTTTCGCTCATCCCAAGTTTCTATAGAGTTTGTAGAAAAAGACTTAAACCATCTGAGAGCTCTATCAGCAAGAGAGTGATTGAAGAGCTTAGAATGCATGAAGTCTTTAGAGACTCCATTGACTTGAATGGTGCTACATATGTCCTCAAAGCTATCTATGTGGTCCATAGGATGCTCGATGGGTAAACCATGAAATTTTTTTTTCCTGAGCAATTGTACAAGCTGAAACGAGAACTGATAGTCATGTCTTTGAGGTTGGCGAGGATGGAGGCATTCCTATTGGCGAGGAAAGCTTCATGGTTGTTGAAGTCTCTAACTAGTACTATGTTCTGGTGGAGTGGGCGATTTAGGAACTATTATGGTGGGTCGTTCACAAGAACATAGTTAGGTCCCCTCTGATTACCATTACCAGCCCCTTGTTGTTCTGGTGGCACTTGATTGTCATTTGCTCCTCCTTAAGGGTTTATTAACTTATGTAGTCATGCACCAGGAGGAGTCAAGTTGTCGTTTGGGTCCAAAGGATCAACCGGATTCTGAATAACGTTTTCACCCATTAAATTGGATAAGCTAGCATTTTTCCGAGATTTTCGGTTTGAGCATTCTAACTTCGCGAGTTCTTCGTTACTGAGGTAGAGAAATTCATAGGGTTTGTTAGATCTTCTTATCATGCACCTGCAAAACAAAAACAAGAAGAAAGAACGAGATTAGTACTGAAAAATAAAATCTTATACTAGATTCTAAGTAAAACTTAAAAGACACTATTGGTCCTCGCCAACGGCGCCAAAAATCTGATAGGCTCAGGATTTTAATTCCTAAATTTACAATGTAGAGAACATATTTTTATAGTATAGTAAAGGGTCGAATCCCACAAAGGATTAGATAAGCACGACTTTCAGTTCTAAATTCGATTCTAGGTAAGACAGATTAAATAGAGTTTATTGTAACTGAGAATAAGTAATAACAAAAATCGGTTTTAAAACAATAAGATAAAACGCTAGACATCAGGGGATTCCACAGGTATTCAAGTTTGAAGCTCAGGTTAACATGCATGATTTAATAATGAAAATAGATCTCAACTCAAAAGAAAATAAAAGACTAATCTTCTCCCGAAGTATTAGATCCCTATGTTCGAATTACTAAAGACAAACTTCTGTCGTATTTAGATAATTCAATCATGCATTAGAGTAAGATTTGATATGTTCATTAGCATCTAAGACAATACTCCCGCAAGCAGAGACACTTATTCATCTAGATTATGTCAGATCTCTAAACCAAATCCCTTTGTATTTATTAATTTGTTATCATGAACTAGGTGATCAAGCTAATTCAAGCATTAGAAACAAATCTAGACTAAGAACCTAACAACAACACCATTATATCAAAACCTAACTATCAAACCTGGTTTCCATGAGAAACCCCTAAAACCTAACAAGTGTAACAACTCGGACATAGAAAAGTTAACACAAATCATAATCAAAGAAGAACACATATTCAAAAACCAAATCAATAACATAGAAACAGAGTCCAAAAATATTCTCCAAGCCTAAGGCTTTTATTGACTAAAATAAAATAAGAAAAACCAAATCCAATAAGGAAAAATCTTGATAAGTCTTCAGAACAATTGCGTCTTCTCGATTATCTTCAATCTGTCTCGGGCAAAGGGATCGATTAATCCGTTGTTCTTCTTTCNCGATCCATGGAGGGATCGATCGATCCATGGATGGATCGATTAATCCGTTGTTCTTCTTTCTCTGTGATCGATCGATCCAAGATAGGATCGATCGATCTGATCTTACGTATGTTTCCACAGACTTGAATCGATCAATCATGGCCTAGATCAATCATTCTTCAGTTTGGGTTGATCCGTCCATCTTCATTTCGTCCGTTTGCACCTAAAATCTTCTGAAAACCATCCTTTTCGTTCCAGAATGTCCCAAACACCTAAAAATCCTGAAAATACACAAAACACACAAGGAAAACACTCGAATAATGCCAAATAGCAAGTATAAATACCCACTATAAGGCATTAAAACCGAGTGAGATCAATGACAATGACAACCATTATGGGGGTTGACACTGTGAAACATGTAGTCTCTTCAAGGCTTAGTACTTATGGTGGAATGCTAGGGTTCCTGAGATCATCCATCAGCATGAATATTATGGTGATAGAAGATATCATGATGAAGCATGGTTAAGAAAAGATATATTATGTTGCAATTCAGCATATACTTCTGAAGAATCACAAGGTTTATTACAAGAGTCTGGATTGTGTTCTGACAATGGTGGATCCAAAGATATGAAAGGCCAATCAGCATGTTTAAATGAACTTGTAAAAAGTAACAACGGATATGATACATGTGGTATTTGGGTAATAGAGAAAAACGAAGAAAAATGTGTCACAAGTGGTGATACCAATCCCAGTCTACAAGCTGTATACTATGTTGAAGAACTCAAGGTGAAAGTCAGTCTGTTGTGTGTTAAAGGGATGGTTGTTATGTTCAACAGTGATGATTGTCAGGCAGTATACAAGACAAATGAAGTTAAGAACAAAGGAGTGCGATATGGAAAGATTTGTTATGAGAATCCATTTGTAACATGTTTCACATCTACATTCACCAGCCAAGTGGTACAATGGCATAGGAAGTCTGGGGACATGGGTGTGATAACACTGATCAGAACAACAAACCAAGAGCTAATTAGGTGGATACTCAAGCTGAAAGTGGAAGACAACATTGTCCGTAGATTGTGCTCCAAGAGTATTCAAGTAAAAGTGCAGCATCATAAGTTCAAGAGTATTAATGAGAAAAGATGCATATCTGAACTGGTTGATGATTTCACCAGTCACACTTGGTTTTGATCTCTGAAGGAGAAATCAGATATTGTTGACAGCTTCAATATTCTTGTTTTACAGTTGAAGAATGAGGATTGGGGAGGTGAGTTTCAAACCACATGTTTTGACCAGTGATGCAATGGTCAGAGTACTTCACATAAGTTCTATTCACCAAGAACTGCACCAAAAACTACACATCAGAAATTGGTGGTAGGAGGAAAAGGAAAGATACTCAATAGGTACTATGTGGTGAACACAATGTGTTGGTTTCACATCAAGAGGACTAATACAAAGATAGAAACAATCGATGAAGGTCTCCAGAGCTATCAATATCCACCAAAGAAAAGATTCAAGAAGAAGCACAAAGTTGTGAAGACGATCTTGATGAAGAACCTAATACAGTTAACACACCATGTACTCATCATAATCATTTTGTGCAAGATGTGATACGGATCACAGGGAAAAAACACATAAACATCAAAGAGATGGTGGGATACACATGCTTTGTATCAATGGTGGAACTCAATACCTACAAGAAGTCTTAGCTAAAAAGTATTGGTTTGAGTCTGTGGAAGAAAAGTTAAAGTTGTTCGAGAAAGGTAGAGTGTGAGTGCTAACATGAAGAACAATTGATGTTAGTGTTATGAGTACGAAGTGGGTCGTTAAGAATAAAGTTGACGAGCATGGTGATGTGGTACGAAACAATATGATGGTTGCTGCTCAGGTAGAAGGAGTAGAACTTGATGAGATGGTTGTCTCTGTGTCCAAACTTGAGTTCACTCAGTTTCTGTCGGATATAACATGTCTGTCAGGATTTATGAATCCAGATTTTCCACAGCGTTTACAAAAACTTAAGAAGGTGTTGTATGGTCTAAAGCAAGCTCAAAAGGTATGGTGAAAAAGATGGTTCATCTTTCTCTTGGAAAAAGAATACCCTCAAGGAAGCATAGACGAAAAACTGTTCATCTACAAGAAAAACGAAGATGTGTTGGTAGTTCAGACATATGTGGTTGACATCTTGTTTGGAGCCACAAATCATAATCTCACTGATGATTTTCTCAAACAATTGAAATAGAATTTTGGCAAAAGTATGTGTGGTAAACTAACCTATTTTCTTGGTGTGCAGGTACAACAAAAAGAGCAAGGAATACTTTTGAGACAGAACATCTATTGAAAGAACCTCGAGTCAATATTAAGAATGGACTTGTGCAAAATTGCAAAGACACTTAGGAGTACATCATGCAAGCTATCACAAGATGAACAAGGTGATGACATGGACCAGCAGATGTTTAGAAGGACGGGTGGTCGTCTGTTATATCTCCCAACGAGTCAACCTGACATTGGTCTCAGTATTGGTGTGTGTGTGTGTCAGATGTCAAGTGCAACCCAAGTTATGGCACCTCTTGACACTAAAGCGCATTATCAAGAGGCTAAAACAACCGAAGAAACATGAGTCGAGGAGGATCTGTCTTGGTTAACAATCACAATGTCTTGTTAAGCCATAATCAGAACATGGTGTGCTCACTAATTGCTGAGATTGACTACAATATTCTCAAAAGCTATCGCACTCAATACTTGTGGATGAAACAGATGAGTAATGATTATGAAATTGTGTCTTACACCATGCTCATGCAATGTGACAGCCAAAGTGCAATCAACATCACCAAGAATCATGTTCAATACTCCAGAATAAGGCATATAGTTATGAGACACCATTGTATCAGGGATCAAGTCGAGAAAAATTAGTTGTAGTGGATCATATAAGTACTGAGTTTCAATTGGCTAATATCATTATTAAACCACATGAGTTCACTAAAATTTTGAACTTTCATATGGGTGGCACTCACGACAAGAGTAAGTGCAGATGTGAGGTCAAACGAGAAAAGTATCAACTTGTACTAATTGTGCATAACGAATGGTAAAGAGCTGCCTGTCACGCCGTCTGATGTGTGTCAATACAATTGTGTGCATCATAGAGGAATTCAAAGAGCTGAGGAAAAAACTGAAAAAATGAGCTACATAAAGAATATGCACAATGAACTTGTACTTGAGAAGTCAAGTGATGGTACAAGTTCATGTTTCTATAATATTGTGCACTTGTCCAAAGGAAATTCCAACTGCCTCTGTGTGCACACAGAAGGTTGAATACTCAGCATCACATCAGATGAAGGCATGCCAGTGTGAAAGACTAGCTATTAAAATCACTCTACACTTATTCCACCGTTTGAATCTTAGGTGTGTGCTATACTTTAGAGAAAGTCGATGAGTGGTGCTTATTCTGGTTGATTTCTCAAAGGTATAAGGTGTGTGCTTTACTGTGATCCCCATAATTTTACTTCTTTGACATGTTTTTCTGTACAAGTGGATGTAAGTATGTTTGTTGAGTTCTCTCCTTGTTCTTTAAATAAGTATTTTTGGTTGATCTGTGATGCATTGCTGGTAATCTGTCATGAATTTTTTCAAGACATACACATTCTCTATCTTTGCTCTCTGCTTCCGCACAACCAATTCATTAAGCATATGAAGGATGATCTATCTTGGAGAGGGTATCATGTTCAGACTCTTAGGGTTGTTACCATTGGAGACATGACATGATGTGTTTTACCTGCTGTCTTAATTCACCTATTTGTGCACGTGGGTACTGCCAATGAGCGAGTTGCAGACTATATCACCAAAGGATGTACTTTTTCATGAAAGAATTGAAGTTTGGACTTTTTTTATGGCNATGGCTTCACATCTTACTAAACAGAAAGGAGTGTTATGCACAGCATGTTGCAACAGTTGAGCACCAATGAAGAAACTGAAATATGTAAGTCATGTAGTATTGAACCCCGGGGACAAAATGATCGATTTTTCATCTATTACAGTGCTGGTACTCTTCAGACAAACACTACACTTCTGTGATATTAACATATGGGCCAACAGACGATCTAAGTATTGCCACACATTCGTGATGCAGGTAAGTCTTCTATTTTTTGTGCTATGTTTTCCTGGCTGATGTTTTTGACTGAGTTGTACAACCAAGCAGGGTGAGTTAACATGCGTATAATTGAGGGGGAGCATACTTGTTGGTTGATCTGTTAGGTTACTTATACTTGTGGTGACTGATCTAAGCATAACTGTTTATTATGATATGTTAGGTTAGTTATGCTTGTTGTGACTATTTTGTTGCTAACATGTAGCATACCTATTTGTTATGATTTGTTGGGTTACTTATGTTTGTTGTGACCGTCTTGTTGCTAATGTGTAACCTAAGCATGGTTTGTCTTGTAAGGTCCTGAACATACCTGTTTGTTATGATATGTTAGGTTACTTATGTTTTTTGTGACAGTTGTCTTCATTCACAACTATATGTTGGTTATATGTGTTTGGATGTTTCTAGTTTGTTAGTGTTGAGACAGGTACAAAATGCAATGAGTGCTTGATTATCAAACTCGATAAAAAGGGGGAGATTGAAGAAATAGGTTAACCTGAGCAGACTCATAGGACATTGCATAGACATATCCAGTAGATATTCTGGAAACTTGAGAGGAACCTGAGCACGTTTGACAAGCAGATCAA